>OX328123.1:21236718-21403562 GCA_946811695.1 Gonocerus acuteangulatus | reverse complement strand
AACTAAACATTGCCAAGTTTAAGAATATACCTGGTTAAAGAAAGTGATATTTTAGTAACTGGATATAAGTATTTTTATTGTTGTTTTTAAAGGTCAGTTGAAGTGTCTTTACTGTTCTTAGTAAGTAACTATGAGGTCTTCCAAGTAATGAACTTGGACATTTCTTTCTTGTATCATCTCTTGTATTGGCAAATATTTTAGATAGAATTAATACACCAACTCATACTACTTTTTTGGAGTGTAGAATAGTAAGGCGTTTTTGGGGGGTTTTAGGAAGGGATATTTTTGAGGAAGGGAGTGTTTCTTTGTGGGGCAGGAACTTGGCCTCTATTTCACATTTATGTTTTTTTGGGGATATGTCTTACTTTAGTGTAACAAGACTACAAGACTAGTTAATGTATCAACCTTAGGAATTATATTGCTTATTCCTTCCAAATTGTCTTTAAATATCCATCATGAGACTTCAAAAAATGCACCCCCTTGCTCATGACAGTGTTTTGTATTTATTGTGAAAATAGTGAGATTATAACCCAAACAGACAGTGTCATTATTCTGTGGAAAATGAAAGCGTTTATTGACTTACAATTTAGAATTTGGCATGAATAAAACATGAACCAAATAGTAAAACGTAATAATCAAATAAATATTTCAAATACATATCTCTGGCACACTTACAATAAAGTACTGGAATGAACCAATGTTATTTATTTGAGCTAACTAATTTGATGTCACTGAAGAATACCATTCTTATGTTAGTATACTTGTCTGTTAACAATGTCCTATAGCTACTGGCTATTCTGGACGAGCATGTTGAAGGAAATAACAGAGCAGAGGTGTTCTTGAGAACTAAGCATAACAGAAGGAGATATGGGAGGAAGTTTGGATTCGGAAATTGAGTTTGGAACTTTCCTTTATGGTGTATCACTTAAAAGAAAAAAGTACCACTTAAAGTTGTTATGTCGAATATATACCTCTTATTTTTGGCATTTTTCAAGAAATTTCACTGTAAATAAATGTTCTCATATGAACATGGAATGATAACATATTTTAATAAATGTTTTCAGTAGGAAATCTTTTAGTTGGGTTTATTTGTGTCAACTATTATTTTGTGGTATTTTAGTATTTTACAAAATATTTATAAAGTGTTCACCCTTCTCTTTATACATTTGCTAGGGATAAGAGCTTAGGTTTTCCCGGAGTAGTATTAGGGGAGACTGTTGTACCTTGGATCAAAATTTACTTTTATTTTTTTTTAAAAGCCATTTTCCAAAATATTCCAACAGAAAAACTCCCTCCTGATGACATAATTATTCCTACACAATATGTATTTTTTGAGAATTTGAATATTAAACGGTTGTAAAGAAAAAAATATATTTATCTTTTATTTAAACGTGATCAATGGTACAAGACCATAATGTACCAATGATCACGCCCTAGTGTACCTTGGATCGTCAACGTCAAGTACCTATAAGGATGATAATATGTGTTAATAACAACATTTTATATAAAAATTTGTACTTTATTGTTTCATTAGACACATAATTAAGATTGTATTAAAGTTTAGCCTAATTTTTATTTACAAACATTAAAAAATTAGGTATGTAAAAGACTCAAAATTAGTTAACGTTATAGCTAGAAAAGTCTACTTGGATCCACAACTGCCCATCAGTTCTTGCCGACCCACTTAATTCTATTGGGGTTGGCAGTTTTACCACAATATCTTCTGCTACAACATGAAATATTTCTTCAGATTCTTTCTTGAAGGATTTTGCACCGTGGTCACGCCAGTCTCATCTTGGTTCCAAATCCTTTCCGGAGGGAATGGTCCAAAGCGCTTGTGGACATCTTCCAAAATATCAAAAAATCTACCTACATTTGATTTATTGAAACTAATTGCACGTGACATACTCGCTTTTCAGGTTTTCTGATGGCTAAACCACCTTCCACGGAATACCGTTTCAAAAATAACCTCATCCACTCTTCTCCGTCAATTTGACTTTCGTTCTATATAGAGAGAAACATATTTTTGTTTTCCACAGCAAATTTGTAGGCTAATTCGCGAACCTGCTTTTTTGATAGGCCATAATTCATTTTTGCTATAGCTTTAATATAATCAACTAATTTTAGTACTCCTTCATCCGTAAACACCTTCTTGACATCATATCTATCTTTATATTCAAAGTTTGTTGCTCCAGATGTTTTGAAAGCATTAAGATGCTATAGTGTAACAAATTTTACATTGAAAACTCTGCAAGCTTTTCTTACAGATAGCCTCCTCTCTGGGGGTCCAGTATCAGCTTCAACCGCTTTTTTTCATTGATTCAGGGTCTATAGGATTTCGTTTTTTCCAACTTTTACTTCGTGGCATACTGATAAATAACAAAAAAAAAAAAAAAAAAAATCTTAACATAATGTACCTATGATCATTGATCAGTGGTACAGGATGTTGTTTTGATCCAAGGTACACGATGGTATGCTTTTCCAAACTTAGCCTTCTCAACATTCTAGGTTAAGTTTAAAACTGAAACATAGCATAACAAATTACTCACCAATAAACAGTTATTAAGTAGAATTTGATTTAAAACCCAGAACACAATTGTCAACTTGTAAGAAAATAAACAGTAAAACCAAAAGTTGTTACTTTTTGAGTAAAAAAACTGTATTTCTATTTTACACGAAAACAGTAGCACATGGACAAATATTCTCACCCATTGCTTGGTCTCTACTAAATAACCATTGTCTATGTACAGTTCCACCATGTAGGTAGCAGTACCTGTCAAGAAACTAAAGGATGATCCAAGTTTCCCCTACATATTTCACATTGCGTGTGTTGCTGAATCGTCTTTTAATAACTATTTGTAAGTTTCGAGATGCCAATTCTAAAAGTCCGTCACGCAGGAGCTGCATAACTAAGCACTTTCCTCAGAACTTGGGTAGTGTATTCTGCTTTCCAGAACAATTTGCTTAAAATATCCTACATAAATAAAATAAAAACATGAAAAGTTCTCTTTTAAATTTGTAATGAGTAACTGATCAATTATTAATTTGCTTCCAGAGTTATGTTTACACATGGTACCTATTACACTACGTAATAAATACAAAAATCCTATTATCGTTTATATATTATCGTATTTTGATCTAACGCAGGAACAGGATACAGTCACACTAGTGGTAGAAAGCGCTCCTTGCGGCGGCTTTGTGAACCTACGTCTGGCGGGCTTTTCTATTGAAATATATTACAAATTAAACCCCCGCTTTCCGATTGACCGGTTCAGCTCATTTTTACAACACTTCTTTCTCATGAGTTACCCACGACGTATACCGCGTTTCGTTACAATACAGCAGAAATTACGACCGGTATGAGTAAATTAGGAATTTGGGTCCGGAGTAAACCCCCCCCTTCTAATGAACCGATTTAGTTTATTTTTACATCACATATTTACCTGTAGATTACCATTACGAATACCGAGTTTTGTCGAAATATACCAAAAATCACGGCTGGTAGTGGCGAATTGGTATTGTGTGTCCGGAGTAAACCCCCCCTCCTAATGAACCGATTTAGTTCATTTTTATATCTCACTTTTCTCTCTATATTACCACTACGAATACCAAGTTTCGTTGAAATATAAGAAATATTACGGCTGACATAGTCAAATTAGTGTTTTGGGTTCGGGGTAAACCCCCCTTCCGGTGGACCGACTTTGGTGGTTAACGAACTCGTTCAATCGTTTGCTAATTGAATGCTATATAAGTTTCGTGACGAAAAAACCAAAACTCTGGCCGCTATCGTGTTAACACACACACACACACACACTTATATATATATATATATATATATATATATATATATATATATATATATATATATATAGATTTATATAAATTTTAACGGGGGTCATTTTCGTTGTCTATTAGGTAGGATCGATAAAGATTTGAAGAAATTTTTCAAAAATTCCGTCATGTGTCCAACCTCAATAGCTATTTTCCTTCGGAGGAAAGTGCTAAAAGCATTAAAACCACTTCTGCCTTTTGGTTCCCACGGGAACTGTATGGCCATTATTTTATTGTATGTTTGATAGAAGACAGTTTATTTTCGAAGGTAGATTTTTACTGGGATCGGTATTGGTATATTTTTAAAATTATATTTTTTATAGGTACTTTTTGCGACGTTTTGGCTTGGAATTCAAGCTTTCATGTGGGCGACGAGATGGATAATTATGCCTCACGCATATCATTTTTGGATAATAAAAAAATTTAGTTTCATTAAAATAACATTACCGAACCCTGACTACATCCACCTTTGCAATCCCAATGGTCAAAGATCTCATCTAAATGAATTACAATTTATATATAATACGTCAGTTTGTTGCTAGAATAGAGTTATAAGATCCCAGGTTGTTTACGAGGTAAGATTGACATCTCTACTTATACCTAACTAGCTGAATATCCGTGCTTCGTCACGGCAGAAAAGTAGTTATTTTATTACGTTAACTAATGTAACATCAAAATTAACGCTACTATGTAAATGATTTTGTGCAGTTTATTATAGCGCAGGTCCCGTCATGCTATATGTTATTCATCAATTGATAAGTAATCACAGTATAATGTTTTTGGACATTGAGGCGCACCGGACCAGTGTCAAAAAACAGTTAACCAAGAGATAGCCCGTAATCTATAGGTTACCAGTAACAGGAGTTTAAGGGTTCGGGATATTATTACCTCGGATGGACCATCGCCAGGTACAGGGTAAACTCTATAGGGACAAAATCACAGTCTATTTTTAGTAATTCATGGTCTTCTATCATAGCTGATATGAAGCTCAAATAGAAATAATATTATGAAATAAATACAGTACGCTAACAGCTGACCTGTTGTCCTAGCAACGCTTGCTTCATTGGCTTGCCTGCTCTATTAACAAATAAAAATTCAAGCCCCCATAAAAATACTTAAAAATTCAAATATCATAAAATCCTTTCTTAGCGAGTGTTTAAGTTCTAAAGGGAGTGTCCATGCAAAATTTTGAAATTTTTCTGTCAAGTGGTTCGGGCTGGGCGATGGTAGGTCAGTGAGTGGTATTCGACAAATATATAGTAGATTCATTTTGACCTGGTGATAATCTCATTATGTGATAATGTGTCTCCCTAGCGTGTGGGCTTGAAATAGCATTCGTTGTAATGTTGGATGATGTGTGTTTCTGCCCATTATTGTTTCAAGTGCGCTGAGTGAGTTCATGTAAAGTATTATGCCTTTTTTTATCTGTGATAGGTTTTTTGGGCTTTTTTGGATGATAAGGATGCCATAGAGCGGAATACTCATCTTATTGTAGATCCTCTTTGTTATTACTTGTTCTTCTACTACAGATGCTGCTTCTGCATTATTATCTATACGGGCTATATATAGGTTTCCACTCATGTATACCAACTTGAACGCGGTTTCCTAATGGATCATCCGTCCAAATGTTAAATACTCTTTACTTGGCTAAATTTTAGTGATGTTAGGGGAACCGGTTTACTTACATTTACCTAGGTATGCCCGTTATACAGGCAAACTTTGTATAATATGAATTAAACATGAATGAATGATTTTTATTTTATGACTTATTATGTAGGATAGAGGGGGCCTTTATTCTCTAAATACAGAGAAGATTAGAAATAAACTTAGCTAGGCAAATATAAAAATACTGCTTGCCCGGATAAGCCCGAGAAACCGTACCGAGGCGTACAAGACCTTGCACCTGATTGTAAGGTCCCGGGTACGATACAAGCGGAGAGCGATGAGCGATAAGTGAAAAGCTTAAGAGAAACGTCGCTCACATTATTGTTAAGCTGGAGTGCAGTAGGAATGAGGGAGGACTGGCTACAATAGGCATGAGCGACCGGACGACGTGAATTGCATGTTCCAGCCTGTCGCTCATGGCTTAGCCCAGACCTTAAAATGTTTCTCGTCGCTCACCCCAGATATTATATTTTGCGTGCTACAAAAAAGGCTACAGCCTCTAAATCTCAACCGATTTCAATGCATTTATTTTTTTTTTTTTTTATTTTTTTTTTTTTTTTTATGAAAGCTAATAAAATTTAGAGCAACTTTGGCAATTCACATTTATGGTTTTTGTTTCCCTTGTTTATTAAAGTTCGTCGAAAGATGTTTATAACTATCCGATGTTTATAACCTTCCAATGCTTATAACCTTCTAGCTATCTTTCTTATAAATAATTTTAAAATATGAATACTAATAAAAGAGTAAATTGGATGATAGTGAATGTGAGCTTTTAATTTCGGAAGTACAAAGTATGGAATGACATACACAGTGATTTTAAAAATACAATCATAACCAAGAAACTATGAGGAGAGGTTGGAAACGCATTAAACATGCAAGGTAAGATATTTTTATTAAATAAAAATTTAAAATATTATTTATTTTTAATTAAAAAACGTATATTGGAGTATGCCATGACGGAGACTAAAGGAAATTACCGCCTAGCCGCTCTGTATCATAGCCGGTGCCCCTCTTCTGCTAAACGCTCGGTCGCTCAGTCGTTCTGCCGCTCAACACTCTTATCTTATCTGAGGCCTAAGGGAAACCTCAAAATCAGGTCGCTCGCAACAAGGCCAGTCATATATTTACCTCTCGCCATAGCATCTCTAATCAATGTGACGTTTTAGGTAAATTGCATATAAATAGTTATTACGGATAATTACTGTGTTAAAATAATCACCAATTTACTTTCGAGTAAGGTCATCGAATTAACAAATATTAGGAAACCTTTTTAGTGATAAGGGAAATCACTGGTTTTGCAAATTGAACTTTTAATTAAAGTCGTTCATAAAGGCTTATATTTGTATAATTGTTTTAATTGGAGTATTTTATTGCAGTTCCTTTTAATATTGCCTTGCTATTTCTGCTCTTTGTAAGCTTAGCCTTAATTGGTTATTGATTTCATGTCTGTGATATTGCATGAAGGAAACAATTTTTCATTTCGAAACTAAGGTCACAATAATGGTTTTATGTCTCACAATTAACTGTGTGAAGTATGGTTCAACAATTTTTAAATTCTGTTGCGTTACTGTTTTTCTTCTTCCTCTGAGACAATTATATTTTCAATTTCTTGTACATTGACTTATCCTTTGCTGCATAGCCGAATGTTATGTTTGGTTCGTAGATAGTTCGTGTGATATATTTTTTTTTTTTTTTTGTTTCAATCGACTATAATAAACCATTGGCCATATTCCATTGAAAATCACTGGTTTTCATCCAGTAGACTACTAGCTTGGCGCACGTTGGCGGACAATCGCCTGTGAAGGCCGTGAAAACACTTAATAACAATTAGTAAGAAGTGTACAGGTTACTTTCTACTTTCATTTTATAAATTGGTCAATATATTTTTACAACTACCCAAACTCGGACAAATCCTTATTTATTTTCAAAATGAGCGTTATTCTTGGTTGTAAAAAAATATCTCTAGGCATCGTTAGTCCATTAGAGCACCATTAGTTGCGAAATATAAAGCCATAAGTGGCGCTTTCTGTCTTTAATATCGGAATCAGTTAAGTTTGTTATGAAAACCTTCAGATCTTCCCTTCTGTTGTCGGGCACTATTGACGTCATTAGTCTAAAACGATATATATATATATCTATATATATGTGTGTGTGTGTGTGTGTGTGTGTATGTTTAAGTTGAACCACTGTTATTTGTAAAGTCATCAATTAGTTCGAGTTATTATAATTATCAAAAACTTCAACAAATAAATTAGAGACATTATTCAAAATGGCTGTCGATTCAAAATGATCGTCAGAATCTAAATGGTTCAGTGTAGCCAATTTTTCTTGAACAAAACTTTTGACCTATTGACCAAATTTTGAAATTTGACTATTTAGACCTAGCCTAGGAGATTTCCCGTATCAAGGCCTACTTGTGTGCCAAGTTTTGTCAAAATCGGTCACACGGTATAGATTTGTATAAGGAACAAACAGACAATCACGTGATTTTTATATATATAGAGCAGATAGATGGGCATAATTTTATTTATAAATAAGAATACGAATTTATTCGTACTTCATATATTTGTAAATACGAATATAAATAAATTCGTATTCATAAGTGCGAATACGAATTTATTTTTATTCACGTGTATAAAATATAATTAAATATTATATTTGATATATATGTGTTTATGCCTTTATCGTAAGTCTATTTTTGGCTTCTTCCCAGATTACTGATTGTATCTGGTGTATGTTCATATGTTCATGATTTTATTCAAAGTCTATATTTTTGGCTTCTTCCCAGATTAATGATTATATCTGGTGTATATACATCTATGTATCGATACCTTTTACTTATATATATATATATATATATATATATATATATATATACCTAAGGAGGATATGAACTAAATGAAACCGTATAACTAGACCATCACAATTATTATACAAGACGGTTAAGTCCGCTTATTTTTAAAAATTTGAGCACCTTATCGACTGCTTGCGAATTATTACCAAGTGCCTCCTCCATCTTTCTGGGTAATCCAAGCCGTCATAAAACCGTTGTATACTTGCGGCATTCTTCAAGGATATGTTGTATACTGAGTAGTGTCCGACAGGTAGCGCATCGAGGTGGGTTAATCAAATTTGTGATTTTAGTTACGTCGGCTTCTTCCACATTCAATTGTTGATTTTCCGCGTGATAAATGAATAATTTGTACTTAATAGGGTCAATTTTCAACTACTGCTTTTTTTTAGTATTTTTATGTTTTATGTTTATATCTATTGACAGATAATATTAAAACTTTATTGACGCTGTTTATTCATCGTTTATTGAAATAGTGCGGCGACTTTGCAACTTACTGATCTAAGCGTAGAAAAAAACAAAAAAAAAAACAGAGCAAATACAGGAAAAAAATTATTCTTGTCAGATTTTTCTTGTGCTTGTGTTGTCACGAAAAAAATACAGGAATGACAACTGTCGGCGAACTGGGAAACGAATACAAATGAGGCCTGGAAAAACAGCGGGGGCAGTTATAAGGAAAACATGCTTCTCTGATGCCGAGAAAAACAGCAGGTGCCTAGTTAACATTCTTCGATGTAAAATTAAGTAAGAGGCGGGAGGGTGTCGCAGCATAATTTATCTGCGCCGTAGTATTTGAGGCAGTAAACCTAGCAAAATCAAATACAACCCCTACATCACCTGTAAACCACTTTTGGCTGGTCAATTCAGACTAGAGATGTCGATGAAAAATGTCTATCTGTCAGGGCTCTATATCAGAGATGGGCATAATTTTAGTTATACCTAAAAATACGATTTTATTCGTACTTCATATATTTGTAAATACGGATATAAATAAATTCGTATTCGTAATGTGAATACGAATTTATTTGTATTCACGTATATAAAATATAAAAATACAAATAAAATTTTATTCGCAAATTTTCCTGCGAATACAAATAAATTAACAGAAAAAAAATTGTAAATAATCACAAAAAATGTGAATATTCACAAAAAATCAAGTGATTACAAAAAATATCACATCAAAATATATGAATACAAATTTATTCACATTATAATTTGTGAATACAAATTTATTCACATTATAATTTGTGAATACAAATTTATTCACATTATAATTTGTGAATACAAATTTATTCACATTATAATTTGTGAATACAAATTTATTCACATTATAATTTGTGAATACAAATTTATTCACATTATAATTTGTGAATACAAATTTATTCACACTAAAATTCGCAAATACATTATGAATTTATTCGTATAAGGATGATATTACGAAAGTTATTGAAGGTGATTTTTTTTTATTTATTATTATTATCATTATTAAGGCGCTTAACGTCTAGGTTATCAGCGCCCAGATTCAGTTTTTTTTTTATGGACCGCCAGAGGTACAGAGACCGCAGAGTGACTGGTGGTGCCAGAACCTAGACGTTAAGCGCCTTGAAAAAAAAAAACTAAAAGATTGTAATTTCATCTTATCGTTAATTCGAATAAATTCATAATTTATTTGCGATTTTTTTTGTGTAATAAATTTGTATTCACAAATTATAGTGTGAATAAATTTTTATTCATATATTTTAATGTGATTTTTTGTAATCAATTGATTATTTGTGAATATTCCTATTTTTTTTGTGATTATTTACAATTTTTTCTATGAATTTATTTGTATTCGCAGGAAAATTTGCGAATAAAATTTTATTGGTATTTTTATATTTTATATACGTGAATAAAAATAAATTCGTATTCAATATTTGAATAATAATAATCCTTCTTGTGATATTTCTATATATTAATGATATATATATATATATATATATATATATATATATATATATATATATATATATATATATATATATATATATATATATTTATGCATGCTTACTCTTTTATTGGGAGTTTATTTATTTTTGGTATTTCTAGATATTGATTGGGTTTGGGTATATGTGTGTTTACATTTTTATTGGGAACTATTTGTGGTATTTCAAGATATTTATTATATTTAAGGTATATATATATATATATATATATATATATATATATATATATATATATATTTATTCTTTTACTGGGAACCTTTTGTGAGATCTCTAATTGTTATTCAATATTTGAATAATATTAATCGTGTTTAAACCGAATGTATTTATCTCAATATAGTTACCAGCTCTGAGTATCTTATTGTGTTCTTTTTTTTTATTTGGATCACCTGGGTTTCATACCTCATTGAACCTGGCTATCCGTTGTCTATCCGGATAAATTCTACCACCCCAGGTGTTGGTAAGTGAGTCTTGCTTTAAATTGTTTTTTTTTTTTTTTTTTATAGTTTTAATATTCTTTCAGTTAAATTTATTTTGGTACAAGACCTTGTTTTTACCTTATATATTGTATACTTTTAATTTTAATAACTTAATAAATTAATAACTGTTAATATGAATGTTACACTATAGAGATTGAATGTGCCAAAGTGAAAAAATAATAAACAAAATAACATATAAAAAAGAAGATAATTAAAAATAAATAAATAATAATAATAATAAATAAAAAAATGAAGAGTACGGGTTAAAAAAATAAAGATGAAAATAGAAAAGGCAAATTAACGAAAAAAAATAATAATAATGAAAAAAATACCGGTTTAAAAAAAAAAAACAAAAAAAAAACTCAGGAGCATACGATGAATAATTCGTGTAGCTGTTCTGCACGGTAGGGCGATGACGACCATGGGTTTTTTCGCCCAAAAATACCTCAAAAAACTTTTATTTGGACAGGTTAAACGCAAAATAAAATAAAATATACCTACACATAATACAAAATAGTATTGAATAAAATACAGAAATAAAACAAAATATTTTGGAGTTGTCAATAATTTATTGTTGTGCATATTCTTATCGAACTTTTAATTTTATTCATTTGACTATAGTTTTTTTGGGCATCGATGTTTGTTAAATGGTGTTTTCCTATTGGAATCAGCTGACTGTTTGGCGCCATTTTTTTTAGCGTCACTCACGCAGGGATGCGGCTAGTGGAAGTTTCTCTTGCTTACAATGTTCCTATTGGAATCAGCTGACTGTTTGGCGCCATTGTTTTTAGCGTCGCTCACGAAGGGATGCGGCTAGTGGAAGGTTCTCTTGCTTACAATGATTGTAAATATTTTCAACTTTAGCTCTTGATGAGATACAAAATTCGTTGAGTTGAGAAGGGATTAGCCTTTTGGCAGACGCGGCTACTACTGGAACACGGGGTGTCACGCGGTGCACTTAGTGCACCGTTGTGTTTATTTTCGTGTTATTTTGTTTTGAACGTCTATTTATTTATTTTTGTCTTTACTATTGTATTATTTATTGTATATAAGTCATTATTATCGACAGACATACAAATGGCAATGTAAATAATCTCATTTTATATTTTAAAACATATTTATTGCATATATATTTTTTTTTATTTTAAAAGAAATATTTACTTTACAATAAGGCTGAAAATTTTAATGTTTATAAATAAGAAATAGTTTTCAAAGATCGAAGTATATTTTTAAAATCAATTAGGAATTATTATATTATGTGAGTATTAAATCAAGCAGCCCCATTATCTACAGCCATTCATCGTGGTAACTGCCTACTTCCCAGTAGGAAATAGCCTATAGAATCGGCTATCCGCTCCCCGAGAAAGCAATAACACTGAATAAAAGGAATTGTGAGATACTTTCCCTCTCCGCTGATCTATAGGATCCACCTCAGTCTTCCGCGGCCAGGATATAACCCGAAAACCGGTAGGATTTATGCTTATCCGACGACTTCTGAACGGCTTCCGTTATCCGAACTTGGCTCAATTCTCTGAAAGACACGATCTGATCCGTTCAGAACAAATGACGCATATCGGCAATTGTAACTGTAGCCTTAAAATCTCATTGAAGTAATTGTTATGTAGTAATATTTGTATTCTAATTGTAAAATAAAGGGGTTGTGTTTTGAATATTAATAAAGATGAACAAGCGAAAACTTTCCAGACAGTTATATTCCTTTTTAACAATGAAATATTATTTGATCCCCTTTAATCAACCCTTACATGACATCATATATAATAACTTCTGGCTATTACTTTTTTCTTTTAGATGTGAAATTTTAATAAATTAATTAATTATTGTATAGTGTGCTAGCTGTATACCGTGTGCTTCGTCACGGGAGATAAGTAGTTATTTTATTCGTTAAATAATGTATCATCAAAATTAACTCTACTACCTAATTTTGTGCAGTTCATTATAGCACGGTTCCCGTCATACTATAAGTTATTCATCAATTGATAAGTAATCAAAGTATAAT
Source organism: Gonocerus acuteangulatus (assembly GCA_946811695.1). Taxonomy (NCBI): domain Eukaryota; kingdom Metazoa; phylum Arthropoda; class Insecta; order Hemiptera; family Coreidae; genus Gonocerus; species Gonocerus acuteangulatus. The sequence goes on along the minus strand of OX328123.1, from coordinate 21,390,740 downwards.
GTTTCCTGAAATTGGGGCGCTCCGGACGAGTGTCAAGTTTATGTTTCCAAGATGTCATTTGGAAACACCCATTACATTTGCGAGCATTACCAAGAAGTGATACTAACTATAATATATATGTGTTTTATATTTTACAACGTCTCAAATGGATGATATGTTTGTTTGTATAGATAATATGGGGCGAAAAACCTCACGGTCGTCAGCGCCCTACCATGTTATTGTAACGCACAAACCACTCATCCCATGTTCCTGGTGAAGGGCGTGCTTTCCTTAGGAAGTCAGAGAGCTTTTTATTATTATTATTATTATATTATTATTACTATATTTTTCGGTATATTCCTATTATTTGGGGGATTTTTTTTCCCTGACACACCCACACTCCCCGATATAGCTATAATGCAGACTTATACAATTTTATCTTAGAAATAAACATATCAGGTTCTAAAATCACCAAGAGTTACTTACAAATTAAAGAAATTAAACATATACGTACACACATGCCAATGTATTAAAAGAATAACAATATTCAGATCAAATTAAAACTAGAAACTATGAGGTTTATATATATATATATATATATATATATATATATATATATATTTATATACACACACATAAATAAAAATGGTCTCACAAATTATCACAGATTACCAACTTATGGAGAAACTAGACTAAACAACAATTACATACAAGTACTAGACTGAAAAATAGCAACACACAAGGAACCTAAATACAGGGCAATATTATTTTCATATTAATCTATTAACCCATTAAGTGGCAGCGTCCTATTTATAGGACAGTCACTGTTCATGACCTGACAGGATTAGGAGGTGCAGGGAAATTTTACTCTACCCTCAAATCATATCAGGACATGTCAGTCTAAGAGTTCCAAGTGTTTAAACCCTCACTCTTTCAGTATCCTCCAAGCTGTGGGATAATAAAGTAGTGTTTTACAATTGCTCCCTAACTCCTTATTTTCTTTGTCACCTACTCCTACTAAAAAATTGATAAGTAACTTTTCCTTTCATTTTCTGAATTAGAACTGATGAAACTATTATTCTAAGTTATAGTTTATTGAAAATATATTTTCATCTAATTTTTGTATGCCATTGGATCGACTGTCCTATAAATAGGACGCTGCTACTCTGAGTATATTTTTCCTATGTGCAGAAAACGTCTCCTTCTCCACTTTTCAATACAATTGAGGATACAGTAGCCTATTTATTCTTGGATGATATAAAAGCAGATATATTAACATTGCCCTCGGCACTAATGGCCAAGATGTAGATGCGCCGTAAAAAAAAAAAAAAAAAAAAAAAAAAAAAAAAAAAAAAAAAAAAAAAAAAAAAAAAAAAAAAAAAAAATTAACATTGCCTCCAGATGTCCTAGAAGCCACAGATAAAGTGGAAATAGACGATGAAGAACTGGGACCACCGTTTCTGCATGACATTCCTGGCAATATTGAACTAAATCTTCCGGATGACCAACCGTAACAAAATAACATAGATGATATAAGTCTCAGCACATCAAGCACAGAAGAAAAGAAACCGATAAATAAACGTACCACTTAAAAAAAAACAGATATTCAATAAAAAAAAAAAAAAAAAATTCTCCCAAAAACTAAACTTTGGAAGGAAAATTATCTTGGGAGAAATATGATTTTATCTATAATTTTAGTGAAATAGGAGACAAGGCCAAAAGAAAAGCCAAAATGACATTCGCAGGATGATAGCGTTGACATATTAGAAGCTAGGAGTGTTGGAAGACCACCAGCTTCTAGAAGTTCCAGAACCTAGGTGCTGAAGAGTGTGAGGCTAGTCGGAAAGGCCTATCTCATTGTGAAGATAAAAAAGCAACAGTGATGTCAATTTGCTGATTCTAAAGGAAAACCTTAGACATTTTACACAAAATGCAGTATAACACAAATTGTTTTCCAAATTTTCATTCATAAAAAAAATTTTATAACCCTAGAATATATGTATTTTATTTGTATATATGCATCATTATGTTCAGACATTCTATTTTATGTAAAAATATATTAAAATAAACAACATGTTTGTTGTGTGTTATATTTCAGTAATGGAACCATAACTTATCCCAAATGGAGCAGCGTCCTATATATAGGACAGCTAATATTTCACTAAGTAATTGTTGGAATTGATTTAAATTTTGTTTAGATGATATTCTAAGGTATATAAACACCCTGTTAAAATTTTATTAAAAAATTCCCAAAAATAAAAATTGGCTACTTAATGGGTTAAGGCCAGTTATCTTTAAAAACTTTATTATTTTATCAACCTCTGCCTGATTGTTTCCGAGAGCCTCTGCTATCTTTCTTGACATCCCGAGCTGCCGAAACAGTTTTGTGTACTTCCGGCAATCTTCAATAATGTGTTAAACGGTGAGGGGTTTCCGACAAGTAGGTGGAGTTTTCCTGGAAATAAGATAAAAGTGCGTGATATGTGATTTCTCTCACTTGATTTGGTCCAGTGATAACCACATTGGCTCGCTAATGATTTATTGCCAACTTTTAATGAAATCGGTTAACTAGAAAATGTAATATATTCTCCAAAAAGGGAACCGCAAAAGCCTTAGCACTTTCTAGTTTCTCACAGACGTTTCGGAATTAACCGTATTCCATGATTCATAAATTCCCTGGAATTGCTTGAACATGAAACATTTCAGATCTATTATATTTTACTAAGATTACCTTTGTCAATTTTTTCTTGCTGAGATTACCAATAACTCCAAAATTGCTGCAATAATTTTCATTTCAATATATTTGGCAGTAAGCTTTTTTAAGAATTGCTAATTCTTAATTCGAATTTGCAACTAAAAATTAATTTTTAAACTGTTTTATTAGTTTGATCATATGGTCCTTTTTAATGGATTGAAGTACCATAATTTCAACTTAGAATTCGGATTCAAAGATGTAAAAACAAAAGAGGGAGCCTAAAAGAAAAACATCTTTAATATTGTGTTTATTTTTTGCGACAATTTGGACTTGTACCGTATAAGTTAAACCGAATTTAATAAATATAGACCTGTTTTAGATTTTACGTTTAGTAATGAAAACCCCCTTTTCACCAGAAATAGAAGAGAGCAAACAAATTTTTTTCAGCCCATCATTTCTGATCTTTCTGTCGTTATTATCTAGTCAACTTTTTGTCGCTTTCGAAGAACACGACTCACTATATCCCTCACTCTCCAAAATAACCCACTGACTTTCGGATTCTCTTTGTCATAGTATTGACGCCAATTCAGGATTTCTCTGCAGACTTCTCTCAGTCTATCTAATCCACTTATAAATGCTCTTTTCTCTCTACACATTGTAAAAATCCTGTGCAGCTTTTGCAGATTCGTCGCTTTTTACTTTGTGTAAAACTTTTCTATTATTTCTTGGAAGAATTTCTGTTTTCCTGGACCTGCATCGTGTATTATGATTGTTAGAATGGGCTTTGGGCACCTTACACCTGAGGATGCTTGTATACGGCAGGAGCAGGAGAGAACCCGGACATAGCTACGTTTAAAATAAAAATGTAATTGTTAGTTTCAAAGCCAGAATATAGCAGATGCCATTTAAATAACATTTCTACAATAATTACAAAGTAATTAATTCTTATTTTAAATAGTAAAATAAAACGTTTCATTACTCGTATTTTCATAAAATGAAAACCATAAAATCTAAAATCCTCCCAAAAATCTAACATTGAAAAAAAAGAGACCAAGTTCCAGACCCCTCCCAAAAAAAGTTATGATACCATAGTATTGGCCCAAGTTTTGGGGCCTTACCTTGTCAAGAACTCTAACAAGAAGAATAATACTCTCTCATTTATTTGTGCAATTCCAACTTGGCCAGTTTTTTTTTAAATTTTGACCATAATGACAATCGGATTTATTATAATATTTCTGGCATTTTAAGACTCAGGCATTTCATTCCCTTAGTGTAACGATTCAAGGTTAAAATAAGCTCTCTGATCTAAAACGATCAGGGTTTTATGAACTACTGTATGAAGTACATTTAAAACGGTCATCATTTAACGAAAACTGGCCAAGTTGAAAATGCACAAATAAGTGAGAGGGTATTATTAGGTTCTTGACAAGGAATCAAGGGCCTAAAACTTACTACGATACCATAACTTTTATAGAGAAACTTTTTTTGGGAGAGACCTGGAACTTGGTTTCCTTTTTTCAAAGTTCGTTTTTTTTATGGGATATCGACGCTTTTTTTGGTGTTTTCTTCTTTCGATCAAGATTAAAATGCATTTTCTAAATATTTTCCTTGCGCTATATCGAAATCATACTTTATTTTTTATAAAAAGAAAGGAAATTCTTTTCATTTTTTTTTTTTTTACTTAGTAAATTTTCTTGAAGGTCTGACTATTTCATTACCTATATTGAATTATAGTGAACTCGCAGTATAATTTCTTATAACACGTAATGATGATCTAATGAAGGAAATGACAATGTGATATGAAATATATACTTCATAGAGTGGTATATGCGTGAGATAATCTGTCAGAGTTTGAAATAATATATATCCTTCTTGTTTCTTCTATACTGTCGTTATATACATGAAGGGCGTGAAAGAGGCCTACATCCCCTGTTTGCTGAGGGCTGCAAGCTGCTTCTGAATCTCTCTATTTCTCCTTCATTTAACAACGAGGCTTTGTTTCTCTCTTTCTCTTGACGTGTCAACTACTAGGCTCGCTGTCCTAATGTTTCAAGAATTATACAAGCTTTTGATAAATTATAAAATGCCTAATTTTATTTCAATCTCGTTTTGAAATACCGTAGAACTTGAATTATTCGTCATAGTTTAGGACACAGATGATGAAGGATTTCCTAGATGGATTAGGGAGACATAAGTTACTGATTCACACATAAATTAAAGATTGTATTTTGAACACTTAACATTGTATATCGTCGATACAAAAGCAAACTAACGAATATGAACGTATCACCACTTTTCAGAGTGGAAAAGTATTTATTCGTAACTTTTTTTGGGACAGTCAAATATTCGGCAGATTTGACCTTTTGATAGTGGAATACTTTCCCTTTAATAGAGTGAAGTCAGATTGAAGAATTTGCCGTAAATAAGTCCAGCAGAAATTATTAAAGATGGACAATGAAAGATGCATTTTTTCATATTCGTTAGTTTGCATTTGTATCGACGATATGTACTCAAGTTATCTTATTTACATACTAATAAGGTGTATGTTGTAAAAATAATTGCCCAGTCTCCTTAATGTGGTTGGTGTGTTAAAATTTTGTGTGAGCAAGCTCAAGAAAATATGATCGCTTATCAATTTAAATATCATTTAAATGCTATTAAATTTTTCTGAGCTGCGTAGTGTGCTGCAGAATACATACTTCCTCGAACACGCCTGCGTCTTTCAGTCTCTCGTCCTTGGGCTCCCGGCTGGAGCGCCTCTACTCCTTCATCGCTCGCTGAAAGATTTAAGCAATATATTAATATTTTAAAAACTGGTTAGTTACAGCCCATCTCATATGAAACAGGTTTTTAAAGAGATATCCTCAACAAAGCACTCCTGAACACTACAGAATGTACCACACGGATTCATAGTTTTTATAGTAATTAATGCGTCGCCGTTTTACAAAAATTAAATAATTCCGGACAGGAAGCTTAGGATATACGAAATTCCATCGCAAACAGCAAAATTTTACACGGGCTTCATCGCATTTGACTTTCTTGATCACTATTTAAGTAACCCACAAGATATTGCAAGGAATGTATGTAATATTATTTAAATTTCTTTAAGCCATACAGCTTATTTATTTATTTATTGGAGCACCTCAACAAAAGCGATATGCTTCTGAAGAACTGCCATTAACAGTTACAAATAAAGTGTACAATATAACATTGGTGTAGACAAACATAAAGAGCTTGACAAACAACAGAGCTCTTACAGCTTAACCCTTTCCTTACCGTGGACTGCTCCAGCAGTCGAGAGCGGTCGGGACCAGTGTACCGTGGACTTGTGTAGAAGTCGAAGGAAGACGGGACCCACGTACCGTGGACTTGTACAGCAGTCGAGAGCTCGGCGTATCTCTCGCATTCCTTATCTTCTTATTTCTCGACTTTAGAGCTATCTAGCGTTACCGTATTGTACTTCTAATATTCCTGCCTATTACTAGATGGCATTTGCATAAAGTTTTTGGTCGTTTTCAGTCGAATTAGAACTCGTTGTCTTCTCCGCCCATTTACCCTGTCAACCCTCGTCAAATTATCGTTTGTTTTTATACTTCTGTACATTCCTAACAGCATTTATTTGCAAAATCAGTTAACTTTTAGTCCTGAAGTTAAGATCTTATATTCGTGTTTTGTTAAATTTAGAAAAACTGTTTTTTTTTTTTTTTTTTGTTTTTTTTGCGTGTCCTCCATTTTTAAAAAATATTTAATATTTAATTAAAATGTTTTATATATTACATATTTAATTAAATAATTCATTAAATTAACTGTAAATTTTTATAATTATGCTTTTGTTTTTGTAACTAAATTTTATACATAAAAAAAAAATAACTTCGCCGGTGTACGAAGTCACGGATCAAAAATGAAGATGGAAAATGTATTTGTTGTAGTTATTGAGTATTTAATTCACTTGCTTTTTTTTTTTTTTTTTTTTTTTTTTTTTTTTTTTTTTTTTAACGGCACATCTACATCTTGGCCATTAGCGCCGGGCTATCTACAGGTTATCACCCTTTTATTTACAGGTCCCTTGCTTATTATTCATAAAAGAAAGGGCAAATGGTAACTGAAAAAAAAACCTTCTTTTTTTTTACTCGTATATAATATAGCTTTTTTATTACTTATTTTTAAAGAAAGTTATTCAACTTAAAATAATTATTAGACGAGTTTTCCTACGGCGAGTAGATCGCTAAAAGTCGAGGCGCTGTGACCGAGAGTGGGTAAAGTATCCCATACAGGGGGCCCGAAGCCGGGTGCGAGTATCCCGTACAGCAGAACACATCTCCTAGAGGCTCTTTGCGTACGGAAAGGGTTAAAGCGTTCTGCGCTTACTAATACTATATGGGTTTGGCCTTCTGAGGGATCCCATCGGTAGTGACGAATCTTACTTCAGATGTTTGTCATCAATAGTTGTCACCTCTACCTTCTAAAATGTATTTGCTTGCATGGTCTCAGTATCAAGGAAGCTCACTTACAGATCAGAATACCTAAAAATAAACTTTGAAAAACGTGGACCTATACTAATTTATTCAAATAAATCCTGCATGAAGATCAATACTCCAGAAATAGTGTTATTGAAACGGGTTGAAATAGGCTAACATAAACTATTATGTTCTAATGATTAACAGGTTCCCAATTCTTATCTAATTGATAATAGAATAGATATCGATAAGAAAAGACTTTCCCAGAGGAAGAATTATAAATTCATAGTAGATGCTGAACATGGCTCACCTTGCGAAGCCCTTGAGGAGTAAACCTTTCGAGAAGGGAGCTCTAAAAGCCGTATAAATTTGAATCATCTCTCCCAGCTGCATAAATATTCTGGAGTCGAAGCTCGGTGTGTTTAAGCCTCCGTGCAAAAGCACCCACCGAAGCTTTAGCGACCCGTATGAGAACGTATGCATATGCATTGCTTACCAAGTCTTGTACTTGTAAGTTGTAAACTACTATCTCAACTTCTTTAAGCGATTATCTTCTCTTCCTATAATTACAAAATATGGATACGTCCTATTGAAGTTCTGCCGATTTTACATGTGAAATAGTTGAAAGCATTTATATGTGTGTGTATATATACACATCTTCAGTTTCCTCTTGAAGTGCAGTGGCAAATTCAATGTCCTCATGTATTTAACCCTTAGTCGTCCTTTGACGACCAGGGACCGGCTTAACTCATTAGTGGGTTTGATCCCCGCATGGGGATGCAGTTGGGAAATTCTCCTACAGGCTCCCTGGAAGTTCCAATCAGTTCTCATATATAGAGTACTAGCTGTTACCCGGTGTGCCATGCTACACCTACTTTATATTAAATAGGTGTTACCGGGTGTGGCATGCTACACATGTTTCATATTAAATACCTGTTACCCAGCATGTCATGGTACTCCTACTTTATATTATATATTAAAATGAATGATTATATGACACTTGTTCAAATTATGAGAAAGTAAGTTTATAAGTTGAGAGCTCAGTTAAAAAAATTATTTTTCAAATTTTCACTGAATGTGGGGTGGAAAATAAATTAACCCTTATTTTAAAAAGTATACTGGAATCATGTAATTGTAGTACCACTTTAAAGAAAATCCTAACCAAACTACCTGTGTATAATTTTTTAAAGAAAATAATGTGTGGTCCATATATAAATATATATTAAAAAATAGCAACAAAATGAAGCATTTAATTAAGGTTATACTTACTTAGTTATAAGTTTTAATCTAGTATAACTGAAACTATTCTTTATTTGTATTGTTTTTGTTTTTTTAAATATAATATTAATATGTTATGTTCTATACCTTTTCATCTGTAACTAAGGTTTTTCTTTCTATGATTGAAAAAGTAATTGATGCAGGATTTACGTTAATTGAGCCAAAAGGAAAGCATTAAAAACTTTTTGTTCCAAATAAACTTTCACATTTTGTTGTTGACATTTTCCGTTATATTAAAGCTTCTCTTTCAAATCTTAAGGTTTATGAGCTCTTCTTTAAGGATAGCCCTTTTGTCATAGGAAATAGGGCTATCTAAGAAAAACAAATTTAGATATTTTTGTTTCAGCTATAGACAACAATGAATTAAAGCTATTTGGGAATTTCAATAAGGACTTATACTAAATAAATTAATGGGGGATTAATTTGATTTGGCGAGGGGTCGAGGTTAGCTCAGTGGTAGAGCACTGGACTAATAAACTGGAGCACCTGAGATCGAATCTCGAGCAAACAATAAAGATTTTTTCTTCTAATGTCTTCGTTCTTGGGTTGAATTTGGCTTCACTGGCAGTCCCTAGGCCAACCCAGCCTTTAATAAATTTACCAATGGATACCCTGGGTGCTAATGGCTTGAGGTGTCGAAGCAGCCTAGGGGAAAATCAGGCGGTTGGAGCATAGTACTCACCACACTATCTCCCTAGTGTGCTGTACAGTCATGAATCCGATTCCTCTATAGTATCTGCCACTTAGGGTCCTCATGGCATTTTTTTTTTTTTTTTTTTTTTTTTGATTTTGCAACAATATTGCGCTCAAATTTCAAGCGTATTTAAATAATGGAGTAGTCAGAGGATATAAATATCTCAGACAAAAGAAAGCAGATATAAAAATGTAATAAAACTGCTGGGTGTAAATATGTCAATAATAAAGAGGCTTGGCATATTTAGATTAATAGAAAATTGCATGGAAAATTCAATTCACCTGGGGGGGGGGGATAAATGAAAGAATTCATTTTAATAAGAAGGAAATGTTTTAAAGACAATTCCATGACAGCAAATTAAAATGATATAAATTTAAATATTAAAAGTGAAATTAAGTTAGGCTTGCGATGGACAAAACGTTATGAAACAATAAAAATGATATAAAACTCCATGGTTGCTGCCTTCTCCTTAATGGAACATATTTTTTTAAAGGTTCTAAGATTGAGGGCTTGGAGGAATAATTTATGATAATAAAGTAAATATTTTTGGTACAAATCTAGAGGAGAATGTAATTGATTCCTTCTGGAAGTTATTCATAATGGGTATTACTACCATATTTTTTAAAATTAAATGTGCCTTTTGACCCTTTTTATAATTAAAATTGTTGAGATAAGAAATTATTTAAAAGTAGTAAAAGTGTGGGAGATTCATAAAAGCATGTCAAGTTCATATCCATTTATTACATACACAAACAGCAAGATGTACATCACTTCACATTATAAATTGTATAACCGACAAAAATGTTCCTCCCTAAGGCAGGAAGTATGAACAATATATGAAATATAAAATATCAAATTTAACATATTTCTGAATTTCTCAAATGTTTCATTACACAATGAGTTTGTAAGCATGTCTCCAATATATTCATTTGACTCAAATGTTAGACAACTCCATTTTTTCAATTGAAAAAAATGGAGTTGTCCAACTTTGATACCAATCTCCTCAAATATACACTTCCGAATTGATTTTACCATTTAAGAATGCAGTCTCTATGTCCAACTGGTCAACATTTTGCATTTACAACTTTCTTATTTTCAACTAAATCCCAAGTATTATTTTGTTTAAAACTATACATTTGTATTTATCCAAGGCTTTCATCTAAAAATAAATCAAGTCCGGTTCCTTTTCTTCATTAAAATTTTTCATAAGTTCCCACTAACCTAACTATTAACTAATCATCATCATCAACATGCATAGTGACTATGATTTTATTATTCAAAAGTACTCCCAAGCTTCACTATAACGGATTAAAATGCAAATTTTCACCTTCTTACCCCATTTAAGTCGTTATTTGTTCTGGTTTCTTAAGAACAACTTTACTACCATATAAACGTAACTTAGAAACATCTGGTTTCTTTCCAAATATATTTTATAGGATGTTTTATTCTCAATGGTTTTAGCTAAAGTGCGATTTTTCAAATAAGTTGCTCCACAAATAATTTTTGGCCAAAACTTTTTTACAACAATAGATTCTGCCAGTAAACAATGACATATATTCATAATTGTTCTAAAAAATTGGTCAGCAGTTCCCTTTAATTTGTGAATATATGAGGGCATGGATTAATTTAGGTACTCTTATTCTTTGTAAAAGCATAAATCATACTATTTAAATATTCCTTACCATTGTCACATCTCATAATTTTAATTCTCTTATTGGTTAATTTTCCAAGCAATTAAACACTTCTATATTCTATATTAACACCATGTATGGCATAACTAAAAGATGAAAATAGACAAACAAAGGTTAAAACTGAAATGTTTTAAAACACAGTTTTAACGAAATGTTTCGAAAAAGATTTGTTAAAAACATAAACCGTTTAAATGTATTTGCAAGCTTTTACTAAGCAAATGCATGTGATAAAACGGAGGCATAAATTAATTATTAAAGGCATAGTTTTTAATAAGCAATAAAATAGCATAGTAAAAAAAATAGTAAACAAAGGGAATGGAAGTTAAACTTATAGTTCTACTTACTTGACTTACATGGTTATAAGATAAATGAAAACACCAAACTTAAAAAAGTTTGATACAGACACTTTTGCAAACTTTATGAAGTTTGATTAACGCACGTTTGAAAACTTAAAAAGTTTGCAGACACTTAAAAAAGTTTCATGAAACTTAAAAAGTTAGATGTATGAATGTTAGATATAAACACTAAGGCTAAAAAAAGAAAAAATGTTCAAGCTTAAAACGTAAATGTTTTAGAGCGAAAAATGGCTTCTAAGCCCAGTGTTGTCCTACAGAAATAAATTTATGTTATACGATATATTTACTTTTTATTACTTTAAGATAGACTTAAAAGACTAAAAGGTAGGCTTAAAAAATGTTCAAACTAAAAAAGTTCAAAGTTAAAAAAGTTTGATACACACGTTTGCAAACGTAATGTAATTTAAATTGTAATTTCTAATTAAACAAACAAAGGTTAAAACTGAAATGTTTTAGAACAAAGTTTTAACGAAATGTTTCAAAAAAGATTTGTCAAAAACTTAAACCGTTTAAATGTATTTTCAAGCTTAATTCTGTCGCAAAACTGAATAACACCTAGGAGCCCAGTGTTGTCTTACTTGATATATACTTCTTAAACAGAAATATGATTTTTCTCCAAATTCTGAGAATATAAGGCTATTTTGAGAATAGGTAAAACTTTAAAAGAAGTTAAAATAAAACTCTAAAAATAAGTATAACTTAAAAAAAAGTAAAACAAAAACAAAAAGAAAGTAAAACTTAAAAAAAAGAAGAGTTTTGTTGGCTTGCTAATTTCCATCTATATTGCCGTTCTTCTTTGAAGAAGTTGCAACACTGGAAGAAAATGGCTATTTCGGAGAATTTACTCCTTCATAAATGACATTTTCGAAGGCGTAACTCCCGAACTGTGAATCCTAGAAGATTTTGAGCTAGACTACGAGATTTCCCGGATCAAGACGTATCTATGTGCGAAGTTTGGTCAATATCAGACAAACGGTGTGGATTTGTATAAGGAACAAACAGACAAACAGAAAAACAGACAAACAGACAGACACGTGATTTTTATATATATAGAAGTGTCCTAATAGTAAGAAAATTCCTTGAAATCCAACCCACTACCTACCTGTACTGGGGAATTCCGCCACTGCCATCCCCGTACGGCGATTATGCCCACCGTCACGGCCCTTTCTACCTCAGTTACCTGTTGACACCTACATCATTAGCACTTCTTTTGACTCCCGTGGACGATTCTAGTGATATTTGCACACATTATAAAGAGAACCGATTTTCTTTTCCAGCAAACATAACAGAGCTGTTAGCGGAAGAAAGCCAATTTCTAGATTACGTTTTTCGGTACTTAAGGAAAGTTGGTTTATTTGAAGAAATATGATGTATACGTGTATGTATCTGCATGCAAGTTTATGTATGTGCACTTATATGATTTATTTAGTTCCCCCCGCCCTACTAATATCAATTTTTATTTTTTTTATTTACACCCTACTACAATTAATATCTATTTGGAAACTGCGATTTATAATTGATAATTTTTGTAAGTATATAATTGTATTTACTCACTGCCCTACAAATTTGTATATATATATATATATATATATATATATATATATATATATATATATATATATATGCGTGTGTATATATTAATATATATATATATATATATATATATATATATATATATATATGCTTGTCTGTTCGCTCTCTAGCAAGCTCAAAAATGGTCCGATTTTGAGGAAATTTGGTACAAAAATCTGTCGTCTAATATGAAAGGTCAAGTTCGTTAACTAGCAGCGGAGATGGGCATAATTTTATTTATAAATAAAAATACGAATTTACTCGTACTTCATGTATTTGTGAATACGAATATAAATAACTTCGTACTTCATATATTTGTAAATACGAATATAAATAAATTCGTATTCATAAGTGTGAATACGAATTTATTTTTATTCACATATATTAAATATAAAAATACAAATAAAATTTTATTCGCTAATTTTTCAGCGAATACAAATAAATTCACAGAAAAAATTGTAAATAATCACAAAAAATGTGAATATTTACAAAAAATCAAGTGATTCCAAAAAAAATAACATTAAAATATACGAATACAAATTTATTCACATTATAATTTGTGAATAAATTTTTTTAAGTTTTCAATTTTTATTCACAAATTATAATGTGAATAAATTTTTATTCGTATATTTTAATGAGATATTTTTTGTAATCACTTGATTTTTTGTAAATATTTACATCTTTTGTGATTATTTACAATTTTTTCTGTGAATTTATTTTTATTCGCAGAAAAATTTGCGAATAAAATTTTATTTTTATTTTTATATTTAATATATGTGAATAAAAATAAATTCGTATTCACACTTATGAATACGAATTTATTTATATTCGTATTCACAAATATATGAAGTACGAATAAATTTGTATTTTTATTTAGAATTAAAAGTATGCCCATCTCTACTAGCAGAATCCGCCCACGTAAAGATAGTGCTTGGGGCGAAATTCGCGCCAAAAAAACGTAACGCTTACGTTTTTGAGCTCATATGCTTGCAGGTACTTGTATTATAGGTTTCTTAACATAGGAAAACGAATGAAACCATTTTCAAGGCGATATCTGTAACCGTTTCTGAGAAAAGTGGAATCAATATTTTTGTAAGTCATTATTTTTTTGTGGGTACTTAGAATCGCGACATTCAATTGAGATATTTTCTAAACCTTGGAAATTAATCCAACTAAGATGTTTAAATTTTGGTTATATTTGGAGTTAAGGAAGTATGCGAAAACAAATATTTTATTAATAGACATGAAAAGTTTTCGGATCTTCGTACATTTTTCGTAAGTATCTCGATAACGGTTAGGAAATCGTGGTAAGTTGTAGGTGACCATTCGAATGCTTACTAAATTATCTACAAAAAAGGTTCTGAAGCAATATTCGATGGGGCGACGTCAATCAGAGATATAAGCGCTGAATACGTAAAAAGTGTTTGTTATGTTGTTTTAAGAGGGTTTTTCTCTTTGTTTGTCTCAGTTTTTAATTGGTTGTTTTTTGTTTTAAATTGCATTTATCAGTAAAATTAGTATTGTAGTAAAATAAGTTAAGAAACGGTGAAAGGTATTGGTAATAAGTTTGGAGTGGCGGTGAAATCAAGATGGCTGTGGCTAATCATGATGACGTATGCGTACTTTGTTTTGAATTATCCTATCTATATAACCTTCCTCGTAGCCTCCAACTGATGTGACCGTTATTTCTTATTTTATAGAAAGATTTGACCCACCATAGAATGGAATTTTGTCATGAAGCACGTATTTACAGTTGATTATAACAGTAAAACGAATTTGCTAGTAAAACAAGATACTTAAAATGACAACGAATTTTTGGTTGTTTAGAATAAAGCCATCTCAGCAGTAGTCGAAGAGTAAGTACATTTTCAGTACATAATTGTATTGACTTATACAGATTAAGAATTATCCGCTTCTGTGTAAGTTGGCTACTGTCAGTTTCCTGTGATTTGTGATGCGTAATCTATTCCAGTTCTTCGAGATATACGTGCCGCGCTAAGATGACGCAGTTCCTGCGAGTCGGACTTTTTATCATAAATGCATATTGTATTCGAAAATAATGTTTTGTTTAATTGCTTTATTTTATAATTTGTTTACAATTGTTCACTTAAGTGTTTTAAGTGATGAATTGCACTTGTCGCGGTCTTACTGCTGTATAAATAAATAACTGAAGCGAACTTATAGATGTAAGTGTTATCCGGGTTTAGTATAATCTTTTCTGTGCCCTAACAGACACGTCACTAAGGGGCATGATCCCCATAAGGTGATATCAGGACCTTGGAGGAGTAAGGGCGAATCACGAATTCCGGGTGTTGGGACATCGAAGTTAAAGTTCTAGAAGCGCTTCAGGATTTAAAGGGCGAATTTTTTACTCCATTGAATGCTGATCCATAAATCTTATTTATTTTTTATATTGTATTATTAATTTTGTTTGAGCAGATCACCCTTGTTGCGGAGCTCTTCAAGCAAATAAAATAAATAAATCTGATTGAACAAAGTATGCAATAAAATTCAACGTTTTAATTATACTTTTTATGAGTGATTTATGGGTAGCAAAATGCTAGGAGGGACGTTTGAGACCCGAAGTTCTCCCTTGAAATACGACATTGAATTTTTCATAATGATGCTGCTATTCACTTTAACTTGAAACTGTGAGAGAACTAAAGGCGAACCAGAGAAACAAGGTGAATCGCCATGTTGCCTACATCTTTCTGAATCAGAAAATAATAAAAAGAAAAAAGTAGATTTTTCTGATTTACCCTTACTCTTCCAAGGTCGTGGATATGTCGGAAACAGAAAATAAAATTGGTCATTGGCTAATCTAACATAACAGCTGTTCTTAGGGGAGTTTATAGGTATCATTTGTAACACTAAATGTTTTTTTTTTTTTTTCACATAATAGAATTTTGCCCTATAAAGGGTTAAATAAGTTGTGAATAGTCTTGACGATTTTTTCGTTGATTGTAATAATGATGCTTTGCTGAGCTACGGGAAGTATGCATGTTTATCGCAAGAGCCCGCCGGAATCGATTTTGTCTCTCAAGTCTTTTGCCTAGTGCTACTGTGTATATTTTTATAATGGTGCGCTATTCTAGACAACAAAAATATATGAAGAGTTGGGGGATTCCATACATTATACAGGGTGTCCCACATTGAGACGTCATAACTTTAAGGGAATAGAATTAAAAATAGAAATTTAATAAAAAAAACCCTCAAAGTATAAAAATATAAGATCTGTATTTATTGTGTTAAAATAATAACAATAATTGTGATTATTTCAAATATGTTCTTCTGTCATCTTTCACTCTTTCCAAAGTGTCCCCTAATCCCTAATCAGAGCAAAAAGTGTGTGTACGTAGTGTGGGAAGGATGTGACATCACCATAACCGTGTAAAATTATTGATTTTGAGCAAATTCATTGATTTTGACTTAGAAATCAGAAAAAATAGACATAATAATAATTTTTTTCTAAAACAAGGAGACACCATTTAAAAGCTTATTAAATAGAGCAACTTTTGAGGCGGAGGCAAACCGCAAAGTCTACAAAAAGCTGATTACGAAAATATTTAATGAGTTAAGAAAACAGTAATAATAATAGTTCACACCTATATGGCTCTTAGTGTAGCTCCTAATTTACATGACAACATTTCAATAACTGGTGTTTCTTATTTGAAATTTAATTTAGATTCTAAAAATGTGGTCGTCATTTACGATACATAGACTAGAAATCCGGAAAACACAGTTTTTTATAAGAAAACCCAATCGTTTTTAGAATAGACAAAAGTTTGAATAGCTCTTCTACATGTTGAGATAGGTCGCTCATTTCTGCATCCCTGAACTACAAATGAGGTGTAGAATAAACCCTTAAAGTTATGACACCTCAATGTGGGACACCCTGTGTAGTCGCTTATTTAGACACATAATGCTAAACGTGTATGTGCGTTCTAAAGTAAAACATACATACTCTAGCAAAAATAAAAATAACTTACAATTATTACCGGATTATATAAACTGCTTATTAAGCAACAAGACTTTCGAAAATAAGATTACCTCCCCTAGGGAGATATCAGGTTTAGGCTTACTTCTGAAGAAATCCGCCTTGTTTCCAGCTTCAAACCATTTGCATTTTATTTCTGAGCATGCTCCATGAAGGAAGAACTCCCATATCAAGCTCCCAAGAGAAGGTGGTTTCATCTTCACCTTAATACAGGAAGGTTCTACCTCCGGCAAAAGTTTTAAAAGTACCTGCAAGCTTTCTAAGCCGACTTACCCCTCCCCTTTATTCCTACACAAACCACTCCAACCCGGGGGAAAAAATAGAGTTTTTAGCTTTTGAATTTTACATTTCTTTCCTTTCTATTCAGCTTCGGATGTTACTGAAACTGATTAACTTTTATTCCTATATATTTACAAATATATCATTTATTTAGAACTAATATGTTTTACGCATGTTCTTAAAATATGGGAATTAACTGGAATGAGTAAACGTACAAAAATACGGAATGTAATAATAATAAAGCTAATATTATTATTATCCTTAATAAAACTAATACGGCGCTAATAGCCAAATAGTTGATGCGCCGTTAAAAAATAAAACTAATAACATTATAACAATAAAACTTAGTTGTTTCTTTTTTTTTTTTTTTTTTTTTTTTTTTTTTTTTTTTTTTTTTTTTTTTTTTTTTTTTTTTTTACGTACTAAAATCTAGGTCATTAGCGCCGACGTCATTTCCCCGCGTTAACCATTAGACCCCCGGTTCCCATTAAATAATTAATTAATAGCTAGTTGAGCGTAGGGACGTTCTTTGACCCCGAGTTCAATCTTTGATTGACACACTGGAAGATCAAATCCTGCGTGGTCGGGTTTCCTAAATCTTCATTATTTTTTAATAATTTTCACAGGGACCGGTGGCCGGGATTTGAAATGCTGAAACACTTCAAGCCTAAGGTCGTGGGTTTGATTCCAATTTTGAATTAGGAAAAAGTAACTGTCCTGTACTGGAAAAAGGATGAAAACATGTAGATAACCCGTCCAAAAAATCTTTGATATAATGAAGTAGGCGTTTCGAATTAATTCGAATATAGTTATTATATACAAGCTGATTTTTTTTTAAATTTATTTAAATTATTGCCTTCAGGAGAAACATGGGTTTAATGTTTTACTTGTGAAGGAACAACACTTTCAATTAGTAAATTCTAAATTAAATGAGAATATATTTATTTGGATCATATACAAAAGATGTATTGTATGCATAATTACATATAGTACAAACATTATATTCTGGAGTTATTTTTTCCTTTTCTTTTGGTGCATCTACTGCTGAGGTCATTAGCACCATACTGGAGTTATTATTTATACATCAAAGTGTCTATAATTAGTTGTGCTCAGGAATCTTGTATTTGTTGCAATGGGAAATATTCAAAACTTTGATTTAGACCTAAGTGGTTTTGATATGTTTTCGCTGTTGGATTGTTTAATTATGTAAATAATGTTTCATGGGGGAATACAAACTAACAAGTACACTGTAACAGTAATATTACAATGTTGTTGTTTGTTTGTTTACGTGCATCTGCTGCTGAGGCCATTAGCACGATGTTATTTGAATTTCTTGTACCTTTGTACTTTTCTGACTAGAAACAGTTCGTCGTGGAACTAATAAAATTTCTTTTAGCTTAAATATATAAATTTCTATTGAAATATGAAACATAGGTACTCTGTTTCATTTTCAAAAAAGTCAGACTCACAGGAACTGCAGCATCTTAGCGCGGTTCCGTTCTTATCTCTAGTCTAATTTGGAAAGATTAAAATAGAAGCAGTTATTATTTTGGTTCCACCTGTCTTGAAAGGACTTTATTTACGATCTTACCTGGAAGGGTCGGCTAACACTAGAAACGGTCCCAATAGTTACAAGGTCTTGGAATCATGGAACTCTATATTTCTAACAATAAATTGTTTTTGTTATTTTACTTAACCAGTTTTATTGTCAAATACATTATCCAACTATAAGCAATTAAAAAATAACAAGGAATAAAACAGACAAAAAGAACCGTTCGAATAAACGAAAACTTTCACTAGAACCATTTTTGTAGAGCATTTAGTAAGCTTACTAATGGTAATGTTACGTTTCGCAAGATTCTCAACCTTTTTCGAAATATTAAGGAAAGTATACAAAGTTACTAAAACTTTTTATGTCTGTCAATAAAATATTTTATTCTAACCCTTCCTTAACTCCAAACGTAACAAAAATTTCAGCATATTAGTTTTAATGAATGTACAACATGCAGAAAATGTTTCAACTGAATCCCATGATTCCCAAATAAAGTCCGACTCGCAGGAACTGCCTCATCTTAGCGCGGTTCCGTTCTTATCCCTAGTCTAATTTCGAAAGATTAAAATAGAAGCAGTTATTATTTTGTTGAAAGGAGATCGTTGACCGTTGATGATGCAAGGTAGGGATTGTCCGGGTTAGGTCACTGCTACTTAATAATACATACCCCATATGTGTATGTATGTGGGCATATATATGTACATATGTGTGCGTGTATATGTGTATGTGTATATGCATATATATAAATATATATATATATTATATATGTATATATATATATATATATATATATATATATATATATATATATATATGTTAGGTATATTTACATAGATATGTGCATATATTAGTGTTAAATATGTCCTACTTGTATTTACAGCCCTGATGAAGGCTTGAAGTTCAAGCCGAAACGTCGGCAAAATAAAACCATTTTTACGATAAAATATAGTTTTATTAAGTAGCAGTGACCGAACCCTGACAGTTATATTTTGGTTCCACCAGTCTTGAAAGGTAGGATTTACAATCTTACCTGGATGGGTCGGCAACACTAGAAACCGTCCCGCTAGTTACAAGGTCTTGGAATCTTGGAACTCTATATTTCTAACAATAAATTGTTTTTGTTATTTTAATTAACCTGTTTTATTTTCGAATACGTTATCCAACTATAAGCAATTAAAAAATAACAAGGAATAAAATAAAGACAAAAAGAACACTTCGAATAAGCGAAATCAATTACTTTAAAGCTTTAAGCTCTTATTTCTCCGATTGACATCGCCTAATCAAAACTTTCATTAGAACCTTTTATGTAGAGCATTTAATAAGCTTTCTAATGGTATTCTTCCGTTTCACAAAATTCTCAACAGTTTTCGAGATATTAATGAAAGTTCCCAAAATTTATATTATTTCTAGCAACAGAAAATTGGCCTCATTTTTCATATCCTGTTTTACAAACAAAATTTTCGCAACATAAGAAATTACAAAAATAAAAAGCAATAAAAAACGAAGGGAAAGAGACAAAAATTACTACAAGAACGACAAAAACCCGTTCATAAGAACAAAACAGACGTATTTGAAGTTTTAAGCACTTATTTCTCCGATTGACATAACCTAATCAAAAATAGTTTTAGAATCTTTTTTGTAGAGAATTTAGTAAGATTTCAAATAGTTACTATCCACTTACCACGATTTCCCAACCGTGTTCGAGATATTAATGAAAGTATACGAACTTCCCAAAACTTTTCATGTCTGTTCATAAAATATTTTATTCTAACCCTTCCTTAACTCCAAACGTAACAAAACTTTCAACATATTAGTTTTAATGAAAGTAGAACATGCAGATAAAGTTTCAACTGAATCCCGTAATTCTAAGTACCCAAACCAAAAACGGTATTCAAAAACTATTTTTCCAATTTTCTCGAAAACGGTTAAAGCGATTGCCTTCAAAATGGTTTCATTCATTTTCCTAGCCCAGGATTCATATAAAACGAGTACTTACAAGCTTATGAACTCAAAAACGTAAGCGTTACGATTTTTTTTGCGCGAATTTCGCCCCAAACGCCATCTTCCAGTAGGAACCGAATTTCATCAAAATCGGACCATTCGTCTTCTATCTAGAGAGCGAACAGACAAATATATATATATATATATATATATATATATATATATATATATATATAAATATATACATATATATATATACATATATATATATATATATATATATATATATATATATATACAAATTTGAACCACCGTTATTTTCGGTCTCTAGGGGTTCTGAAACGCTAAATTTTCTAGTCGGCACTTCCGGATTGTTTCATTGTATCAACCCTATAAGCGGGGTTCCTCCTTATGGGGAGGGAGGAACCGCGCTAAAACGGTATTTAAAAACTATTTTTCCAATTTTCTCGAAAACGGTTAAAGCTATTGCCTTGAAAATGGTTGCATTCGTTTTCCTAGCCCAAGAAGCATATAAAACGAGTACTTACAAGCTTAAGAACTCAAAAACGTAAGCGTTTCGATTTTTTTGCGAGAATTTCGCCCCAAACACCATCTTCCAGTGGGCAGATTCTGCTGGTTAACGAACTTGACCTTTCAAATTGGACGACGGATTTTTGTACTAAATTTCATCACAATCGGACCATTAGGGAAGCCAGAAATGAGCGAACAGACAAATAAATATATATACAAATTTGAACCACCGTTATTTTCGGTCTCTAGGGGTTGTGAAACGCGAAATTTCCTAGTCGGCACTTCCGGATTGTTTCATGAGATCAACCTTATAAGCGGGGTTCCTCCCTATGAAGGGAGGGAGGAACCGCGCTAAAACAAATCAAAGTTAAAGTCAAGAGCAATATATTTGCGCTTTGGGGATAATCCTTTGTTGAGTCCAAGCTTAACCTTTCAGATCCTCAAGAGGCTTAAATACAATTATCCTAATTATATGGGGTTTTCGAATCTTAGGTCTTCATTATCTTAATTCTAGTGACGTTATTATAATTATTTGAAATCATTATTTTGCTATTATTATTATTATTTTTTGTTTTTGCGGTGCACCACATCGTTGGTGAATGGGATCGATTTACTCTTTTGGTGTTATAGTGAAAGAAGTTTAAATTATTCAATTTATTTTTCTTTACTTCAAACAGCATAAATTATTTTACAGTTTTTGTACTTTTTAAATTATTGATAACTTGGAAAATTAGTTTTACAATATTTATTTATTGCATACAAGGTTTTACCATTGCAAGGAGTTGGCCTTATATAATGTTTTTAGTCCCATGTTAGCAATATATTCATAAGCATACATAGACACCGACAAAACTTTTACACAAATTTTCTATTTATATAAGTCAGAGATTTGAATATTAATACTGTGAGAAATAATAAAATTTAACTAAAAATAAATACATTTTACTATTCATTAAATTTATAAAATATATACATACATTTTCTAAATATAATTTAATTTAATGACTGCTACGCAACTTAGGCGATTCTGAATATATAATAAACCTTCACTAATAATTCTTAACTAGTGAAAACACTGTAAAAAAACGGATAACTTAATATTAACTATTTGTTTATATTAGCAGTAGTAAGTTTTTTGTTTTTTATTTTAATTTTTTATTATAAAATCAATCAAAAATTAATTAAGCTCTTAAATTTGTATGTATTCTATTTCTGAGGGACTGTTTAGGACTTCATGTTATTGTGAGTTATCAGTAGGTTGGTTGATAAACTGGAGGAACTGGCTTCTAATGGGGGAGTAAATAGGACAATACAAAATAAAATAGATAATGTCTTCATATGCGATATTATTAAAGAGGGTGCAGATTTCCTTTGGGTTTTTCTTAAATAATGGATAGTTTTTAATGAAAATTTAATATTGAAGTTGCTGGCTGTTTTTAACTGAGCTACGGTAAGAAAATTACCCGTGGTAAGAAATTCATGAGTTCAGGTCAGGTAATTTTACAATATACTTAATAATAAAATATTACAAATTAATAACAATATCAGCGAATAGTGAGTTCCGTACAAATCTCATACACCATTTTCATAGCGCTGATGAAGATATGAATCTCAAGCTGAAAAGAAGGCAAGTATGACTCATTTTTATATTCAAGAAAAGGAAACGCGCTGAAAATTTAGTTTTTCTCATAGTTCTTCTCAATAATAATAAAATATAGCTTATAGCGATCTTGTGTATTTTACATTAAATGTGAAAGTATTTCAAGAGAATGGATGTTCCTCAAAATATTTTATACATTTCCTGCCCCCGGTTCCTCGGCAGAATACGAAATATCTCTAGGAAACATTGTGTAAAGAACCCACGTACAAAGGAAGTCCACTGTGTCTGTAATGAATAAGAACAGAAATACGATTTTTCCTTCCTCATCCTTAAAATAATAAAGCGTTTCACTCTTAATTATTGATAGAGCAAATGAAAATTTCAGTGCTAAATACAAAAACGGAGTATGGTCGACAAGTTTTAATGGAAGACAATTCTTCTTCACGTATACGTGTCTTGAATTATGCCTTGGATTAACTCTAAACCTTAGATGATAAATTATTTTAGAATTGTATTTATTTCTTATTTTTTTTTTTTTTTTTTTTTTTTTTTTGTTTTATAGGTTTTTCCCTTATCAAAGGAGTTTGGCGTGTACATTTATTTAGTTAGTCCTAATGTTAGTCAATATTAAAATTTAAATGTTATAGAAATATTTACGCTATTATTATTTAACTGTTTTAATTGTAGTGTCCATTTAATATTGAAAACGAATTTGAGTAAAAACCTCTTTAAAAACTCTATTCTGGGCGTTTTCTGGATTTTTATTTGTAGTCCATATACGTCATTTAATATATCATGTATGTTGCTTCAAAACACCTTTTTTACAGTTTTTTTAAATATGAAGTTTAGACGGGAAGAAGTCATTTTATGCCGTCTAACCGCCGGCATACTGCAATACTCACCTATCAATAAAGCACATATTGACAGAGTGTACACTCAGGACAATATTGAAATTACCCTACGTTTTGACCGACTTAGTAAACGATGATAGCCAGTACATCGATGGGCTTAGGAAATACCTAAGGCAAATTTTTACAACAATATTTATAGAGAACCAAAGCAATTTAGTGAAATTGATTTTTCGTTTACTGATCTAACAAAAAGGTACTCTCTTTTTGTTGGGTTAATGGAACAAAACAAAGTAGACTCACGAAATAAAAACATAATTTTTTTTTTTCTTTTCATGTTTATTTAAAATCTGTACAATTATAAGTACAATAATTAATTGTGCTGGCCTAAGTATACATGTCGATGAATAGTATATGGAAGGAGCCAAACATTATCGGCACTTCCTAATATATTAAAACAATCTGTGCTGTTTTTGACTGCTGTCATGGTAGCTGGTCACGGGGCCAAAGTCTCTTAAGCCTCCTGGGAAGGTCTTTAGGGTGGGTCTGAGTGGAAAGGGATTGACCTATAGGATTTGGGTGGGATGACAGTTTGGAATGAAACGTCAGGAAGCGGGATTTGGCGAGGTCGTTTAAGAAAGGAATATTAAGGTCGTTGTGTAGGGTTTTGTTGGAGACATAAAAGGGAGCATTGACTATTCTACGAAGGACTTTGGATTGGAATGCTTATACAACATAATTGGTACAGATTTTTACATGAAAAAACAGATAGAAGAGTTTAGAGAAAAATATATAGTTTTATAACCAAATGGCGAAAAACGAAGAATAATAAATACTAAGTTCTACTTTATAGTTGCTGATATTAACCTCCCAGTGGCCGCTCCCACCGTTGGAACACGGGCGGTCGCGCGGCGCACTTAATGCGCCATCGTGTGTTATTGTGTTTTAAACGTCTATTTATTTATGTTTTTCTTTACTATTATATTATTTATTGTATTTAAGTCATTACTGTAGATAGGTATATAAATGCTAATGTAAATAAGCTCATTTTATCTTTTAAAGCAGAGTGATTGCATATAACTTCTTTTATTTTTAAAAAGATATTTAGTTTACAAAAAAACTGAAAATGGTAATGTGTATAAACATTATTGTCTGGAACACACTTTAAAAAAAATTAACTTTTATATTTAAATAAATGTAGAAATATACGAGGTAATTAAATGCTTAACATTTATACATTCTGTAATTCTTACGATCTATTCAGACAAATAAGCGTCCTGTCCCTTTTACTGGATTTAAGGCAAATTGGTTCAAGCTTTACATGGTTTTTACATCTACATGTATTGCATGTATTACACTTTATTTTGGTATATATATATATATATATATATATATATATATATATATATTTCCACAAACATGACATCGCCCTTTCTTTTTCATCGTAGGGGGTTTTTCCATTGTTGCTTCTTGGGAATTTTCTCAACAATTGTTTTTTATCGGAAGGAAGGGAGGGAATGCTTGCTCTGGACTGCAAATATTTATTCATGAACTGAAATGCAAGATTCTTGTACTGCGTGCGCCAGCAAGCTGTTCAAACGGCTGTCAAGCTAGAACTAAGAAATGCGTGAAAGGGTAGCACACCACTCGTCACAGTAGGTAGGGGTTTTCCTCGGCATATCTGGGGTCTGAGGAAATTTCTTACAAGACGAACTGCTCACTATATATATACTTAACAGTGCGACTGCTGGAGTGTTAAGTGTTAGTCCATTGACTTGCTGGAATAATAGCCTGTGGTAAACTAATAATATCGTTTAGAGCTTCTGCTCAAATTCAGGAACATAAATATGCTTTAGGTCCACCCAACAAACCTATGTAATGCATTGTATAACATACACTCTTCTTTTTCGTACATGGCCACCGCGCATGCGCGAACGCCAGCGGATTCTTTTTTGTGACAATTTTTTGTAACGCTTTTTTGTAACTTTTTTTTTCAGTTTAGTCATCTCTAAAGCATATTTATGCTAATATTGCTTCAAGCCCTGTAGTTTTAGTGATCTCCCTCCGACCCTAGTGATCCTAGCGGCTGTTGAGCCTGCCTTAGAGATGTACTAATCCAGTTTTGCCAAGTGTTGAGGAGTTAATAAATTCGATATAACTGAGTGAATTTCCTTGGTCGAGGTGTGTTCTTGTTCCCCTTACCAGCTGAGCAACTCCAGTTCTGACATGGTTAATACATTAGCTTCCAAGGGGGTGGTCTTATCAAACTAAACCCATCTATCATGGAGACATCCATTGTCCTCAGGGGTGGATCCTCTTCCACCAATTCCTCCTTCAGCCTCTATCATTTTATGTTGAAACCTTTTCCAGTGTAAATAAAAAATCTACTGACAAGGGGAGTATACAGCGATGGGGTCACCGATCTGGTCCATTCTTTTCTGCATCGATAAATAGTCGAAACGTGTCCGAGCGTTCGGTCCAATGCGCCTTAGGAGCCGAGAGATAAAATAAAATATGTTGAAAGTGCTTTATTTTTAATATCGAGTTGAAAAAATGATATCCACATGATTCCTTCACCAATTCATTTTTTTTATAGAGTAGATTATATGAAACATATAATCGTTAAACAATAAATTATATATTATCAAATAAATTCAAAAATATGCTTACGTTTTCAAGTAAACTAGTATTATACATTTTTTACACACAAAAAATAATAGCAGATTTAAAATCAGCACCCCAAGAAACCCTATTGTGGTAAATATCATTGAAAACAAAAAATAATGAGTTTTCCCAGTCCGGAAGAGACTAAAAATTTGTAAGCGAAAAAGTAACGTTTTCTCTTTGAGATGGCATTTCATCACAAAAGATGAAAACCTACCAATAACTTCTATTCCTTTATTAAAGGACTAGGGATGTGAATGGAACCGCGCTAACATGTATTTATTTGTGTTATTTCTGTTAAGCATTAATGAAAAATAATAAATATTATTAACTATCATGATTAAACTCCGTCATTCTACACCTTGGGTTAATGTATTTGAATAAACAGTTAAGCTCTGTGTGTAAAAGTTGGCTACCAATTAACTAATCTAACAGCGACTGCGCCAAGTATAAATCAGAAAGCTCTAAGCAACTTTCTAACAAGTTTTATCCAACTAAGAGTTATAGGGTTTTCCTATGAAGTTATAGAGTTTTTACTAACGTTGATATTAACGAGGAGTACATTAGAATAAAATAATCACGTATTTTTAAGGTCGTTCTTAGGCTTAAAACGTCTGATTCGCAGAAGCTGCATTATCTAAGTGCCGTTTCAAAGTTTCATTAAAACTTTGGAATATATATATATATATATATATATATATATATATATATATATATATATATATACTAGCTGAATACCCGTGCTTTGTCACGGCAGATAAGTAGTTATTTTATTGCGTTAAATAATGTTTCATTAAAATTACGTTACTATACAATTCTGTGCAGTTTATTACAGCACGGTTCCCGTCATACTATATTTTATTCAATGGGCGTTAAAATTTAAAAGTTTATGTTTCCAAGAAGTCATATGGTAACACCCAATATATTTACGAGTATTACCAAGGTTATATATATTATTACCTCGCCTGGAAAACCTAAGGATATGCCATACATCACGGTTTGACCGGGACTGTCCCGGTATTTTGCAATTGTTTCGGTGTCCCGCACAGTTTTATCAATGTCCCGGAAAAGGCTGTAAGATGTAAAAAGTAATGAATTCATGTTTATAAGAATCTTTGTTAAATCGGTTACTTTTCTGCAATTAACATTTTTACTACTGCTCACAGTGTCAAAGAAATGAGAAGTAATCTAACTGTAAAACGCTGGAACTACCTGCTCAGCGCTGCCAGCTGCCAGACACTACTATTTGGCTGAGAGATTGTTTTAAGAAAATCAAGTAGGAAAAAAAGTTCCCTTCTTATTTTTAAGGTTTGGGTAGACGAACAGTTTAGGATTCCCCCTTCCCGTTAGTTGCTAGGCATAAAACTCACCAACCATTTTGCTTATAATTTGTACTCTTTTTATCCCCCCCCCCCCTGGTGTGCCCATCCCATATTAATGTGTCCCGGTTTAACTCTCCAAAAATATGGCAAGCCTATCTGACGGGGACAGGCAGAAAAGAAACGCAATTAAAACTCTATGAGGGACAGTTAATTTCTAGTAATTCAATGTCTGCCATCATAGTTGAAATTAACCTCAATTAGAAATAAAACTATGAGATAGATAATGTAAGGTAACAGCTGTTCTTTATCTTCCTAGCAACGCAGGCTGCCTAGGCTTGCCTTCTCTAACCAACTCAAACTTTAAACCCCCCTAAAAATGCTTAAAAATACAATATCAAAAAATCCTTTCTTAGCGAGAGCCTACGTTATATAGGGAGTGTCCATGCAAAATTTCAAAATTTTCTGTCGAGCGGTTTGGCCTGGGCGTTGAAAGATGAGTGAGTGAGTGAGTGGTATTTGACAAATATATAGTAGATATATATATATATATATATATATATATATATATATATATATATAAATTGGCGAAAAATGTAATCTCTTATTTTAATGAAATCGAAAAAAAAAATAAGATTTTTGGTACAGCAATGCACTAAAAAATTACAGTAGCGGGAATTACCCACTAGGCATCGGGGTGTGCGAGCTCATTGTAACGAAAGTGGCTATCAGGCCATGGGGTATGCAAGCCCGTTGTCACGAACGTGGCTACCAGCCTCGAATGGGTTAATGTGAAAATACTGACATCAACAACAAAACGAGACAATTGGAGTTATTACTGATGCTCAGTCTATTGCTTTGGCAAAGCCTGGTCAATTAAAATGATAATTGAAGTCTTAATTGTCGAGTAATTTGTCTGCTCGAATTAATCAAAAGTAATTAAGTTTAAACCATCTCGGCTAATGGCGAGAATGCTACGCAATTTGAGACGCGGATCACGCGCATAATATTTACAGAAAAAGTTCGTCACGCTAGAACTGCATAGCTGCGTGCATCCCTAAATGTTGAGAAGTGTACCCAGCATTCCTGATTCATTAATTTACATACAAAATAAAAATGAATGGTTTTGACTTTTAATTGTAGTAATTAACAGACTACAGTGTTGTGTGAGGTACCACACTACTCATGATTCTGTGGAAAATGTTGTAATAGGTTGTAAACGGTCTTTGCGCGTGTTCCTGGCACAATGCGCGTGTTTCCATTATGCTAGGCACAAGTTGCGGGGACGTGTTTTGTCGCGCGATCGTCTGGCACATTTTTGTCCCAGGCACATGTGCCGTGACGTTTTGCTAATGGTTTCCATTCTGCGTTTTTGTCCGGCACATGTCGTGCGACATGTCGCAGGGCACATTGGTAGTGATGGAAACGGGGCTTTTGAAGGCCATCTTTATGTGGTTTTACATCATTATGTGATTTATGTTCTAAAATGATAGATCAAATCTTGTGGCATATCAGAAACCTTCGTTAAAATTAACCGATCGGAGGTTTCAGCCCAGCAATACAAGAGTAGCTATATCTGTTTTATTTTGGCATATTGACACCCCCACCCCCTGTTATATCTTAGAGCACGGAACCCTGAAATGTATTATAATCTATTCACTGACCGTAACCTTCGCCTAAGTCGGCCTGAATATGCAAGGCTGTTTCCTTCTTGTGCCTCCTAGGAGAAAGGGCTTTGTATCTTAGCTGAATCCATGATGAACACTCCACAGCACCAATTCTCTTCCACTCGGGCGGAATTTAATCTAGAACAATGAAATATGGCTTTTTTTTTTTTTTTTTTTTTTACTTTTAACACATCCCTTTTTTATAAATGATGCTTATTTACTCCGCAAGTCCATTGAGTGAATGAACTATTATTATAAGACTTTCAGATATAAATGTTTTTGAAAAATAAAACCAACAGCTTAATAAAACTAACAAAATAAAAATAAAAACATAACTTAATTCGAATTTTAAAAGCAATCTACTATATATATATATATATATATATATATATATATATATATATATATATATATATATATATATATATACCACTCACGCACTCACTGACCAATCATCGCCCAGCCCAAAGCACTCACCAGAAAAATTTGAAATTTTGCATGGACACTCCCTGTAGAACGTAGTCACTCGCCAAGAAAGGATTTTTTGATATTCGATGTTTTAAGTATTTACAGAGGGGATTAAAGTTTTAGTTGGTTAGAACGTGCACGCCTAGCAGCATGCGTTGCTAGGATGATAACAGAACAGCTGTTATTTTATTGAATCTATTTCATAGTATTATTTTGAATTGCGGTTAATTTCAACTATGATGGCAGACCTTGAATTACTAGATATAGACTGTGATTTTGTTCCTCATAGATTTACGCCCTGGTGATAATCCATCCGAGGTAATAATAATATCTTGAACCCTTGCACAGCTTCCTCACCTACCAGTCAGAGCTCTTGGTAGTGCTCGCAAATATAATGGGTGATTCCATATGACATCTTGGAAACATAAATTTTTAAATTTTAAAGTCCATTTATTATTGACAACGATTTTACCTACCTTTATTTAACCTGTACTGTTTAAACTGCTGTTACTGCTAACCTATAGATAACGGGTTATCTCAAGGTTATCTGTTTGTTGGTACTGGTCCGGAGCGCCCCAATGTCGACACACATTATTCTTTAATTACTTATCAATTAATGAATAACAAATAGTATGACGGGAACCATGCTATGATAAACTGCACACAATTATATAGTGGCGTTAATTTTGGTGATATATTATTTACCGCAATTAAATACCTACCTAATTATCTGCCGTGACATTTAGTAAGATTGTATGTATGCATTTACTATTACTACGTTAAAAGGCTAAAAAAAAATCTAACAACGGTACCCGCTGTGCTATTTCTTCGGTTCTTATTTCAGAGCTTTGAACTTACTTCAAGACTCAAACTACTTGTTCCCAGGCATTTATGAATACCAGAGACCACCAGAGCAGTATTATCTGCCTCCAGAAGTTGGTTCTTTCCGCTACCACGCTCTACATATTTGCTGCCAATGAATTTAACGAAGGAACTTCTAAGAAATTGTATTATGCATTTTTCTTTTCTTAACAAAACTTTTGTGACTAAATTCCTGGCCTGAACAAGTATTTAACGCCAGCTAAAGGACGGCTACACAAGTCGAAATAAATCTACAGAAACTCACAAGACTCCCAACTTTAACTTCACAAAAAAATATGCAACTTTCAATTCAATGTAGCTGTTGCAACTATCAAACATTTACAGCCAAATATTAATGTCCTCAACAATATAATATGGCTTAAACCTAAACAATATTTGTACAAGAATGTACAAATTATTTTTAACATTACTTCTTTTCACCACTTGGTTTTAAACCACATCATATTCAAAAGTTAATAAAACTTGAAAAATTACTCCTTTCTCACAAACATAGACATTAATTTTTGGTGTTGCGCTTCATTGAGATTTGTAATTAGCAAATCTATAAATTACAGTTAGGAAATTAGAATTTCAGGTGTTATTTGTTGAACGTACAAATGAATGATGATCAGTGGAATGTTCGTGTTTCAAAAGGAAACCATTTCAAAGAAAAAAAAGAATATTTAGATGCGTTCACCAAATATATAGGAATTTAAACTAACTTTTAATTTAATTAATTAAAATTAATTGACGGGTAGGCGCCGCAGCTGTTTTAGGAGAAAAGGTTCAGATCAGCCTAACATTAGACACAAGTATATATACAGCAGAGCTGCACCGCATACTTTTGGGTCTATCCAACGTACAGACTACAATACCACTGTATACAGATTCATTAAGTCGTTTACTCTCCTTATGCAATATCTACAACACCAACACGATCACCATCAAAATTGTACAAGAAATACTGAGTCTAAAGGACCAACACACAAAGGTATGGGTTCCTGGTCATGAGAACATCGGACAGTCTACATTAGCGGATGAACATACAAAACTTGCCACAAGAATGCACCCCAACGACCAGTATTTACTTACAGTTAATTACCTATAAATAAAAATAACAGAAGCTGTCCTGAATAGGTGGCTTGCCACGTGGTATAGGACTCAAGATAACCACCTAAGGGAAATAAAGAGCAATATACGACCATATTCTTCAAGAGAACATAGAACAAGACGTGACGAAGTTGTACTAACAAGATTAAGAATTGGACATACACGCCTCACTCACTCACACCTATTTACTAAACAAGAAAAGCCAAGGTACGAAGCATGCAACGTACCTTTAACAGTGAAACACCTACTAACAGACTGCATGAAAAGAGACAACCTACAGGCACCTCATGACCTTAGCGAGCTGTTAGCAGACAAGAGCACATATATTGATACCATACTCACATACTTAATGACCACGAATACATACAATGAAATATAGTAATATTACAAATGACCCGCGATTTTCATTCCCAACAAAATTTCTGAGCTTACAATAATTTTCAACATATTCATTCCTTTAAATAATAATATGTTTTATTGCTCAAGTTTTACAACTTATATGCAAGGGTTACAGCCTTATTGCATTAATAAAAAATATAATTTGCACAAAACAAAATAATCCTTGTTAGGTATATCTTTTACATGTAATAATAAATAATAATAAAATGAGGTTTCTACTGAATTCAAATTAAGAAAAATAAATACATCTTAAGAGAAGTGTAATTTCACCCAGAGTAAAAACAAAAATAAATTAAATAATAAAGAAACAGTCAAGTTACAGATGTTTATTCTATAATAAATGACCTCAGCTTTATGACCCTCTCTAAGTATCTATTTAGATCATTAATTAAAGCCTTATCTGGAGCTGATAGCAGCATTTCTACCTTTGGAGGATTAGATGTGATATATTTATCTATATACAAGTTCCTTATAGGAGAGTACAAGGGGCAGATGAAGAATATGTGTTCTAGTGTTTCCAGTTCTTCTAGTTCGCAGACAGAACATAGTGTGTTTGTATCGATGGTGAATTTATTTTTATTGTAGAGGATTATCATCTTTTCTGAACTGAGCCTTAATTGGGCTAAGATTTTTATTTTGTTAAATGGAATATTGCAATGAAG
Source organism: Gonocerus acuteangulatus (assembly GCA_946811695.1). Lineage (NCBI taxonomy): Eukaryota > Metazoa > Arthropoda > Insecta > Hemiptera > Coreidae > Gonocerus > Gonocerus acuteangulatus. The sequence continues at coordinate 21,358,120 of OX328123.1, read as the reverse complement.
ATATGATGCTCCCGTTATGTGAGTAGGTTTTATATTATTATAGAATCTTTTTTTTTTTTTTTTTTTTAGAATTTATTGTGCCTCGACTACAATGGCCTTTAGCAAAATACCCTACTGTTTAAGTTATCCGAATATTATATAATGTTAGAATCATTACTAATGTTTATATTTTACAATATTATATTTTAATCCAAATTTCTATATATATTTTTTATTTCAAGGGATGTTACATTTTTAGATATGTTTGTGTGCTTTAATAAATTTAAGTTAATCAATAATATTCTGATATTTTTCTGTTTTATTCAAAATGTCTCTACTGTTAATATCAAACCTATCCCTGGCTCTTTGTAACTGGGAGCATTCCGCTAAAATATGATCCACGGTAAGTACATCACCACAATGATTACACGTTGGACGACGCCTACCGACAAGATGATGGCCATGTGTTAGACGTTTGTGTCCAATACGCAGCCTTGTTATTACCACTGAGTCTCGTCTACAAAGGTCATCGTAGACTATTGTAGAGCGAACTGAGGGATAAAAAGTCCTCAAGTGGGTTATGCGTGTTTCCCATCTTCTTTGCCACTGTTCCCATAATAGTTCTTTTATTTGGCGTTTCACGTCTCCAGGGTGTGAGCAAGAATTCGCCGGGAGGGCCATTGAAGTCGCTTCCTTAGCTAGGATGTCTGCTTTTTCATTATAGAATCTATTGAATGAACTATTGTTTCCACGATTTAGATCATATTCTAATAAGGTATTTTGAAATTGTCTGATTAGTTTGTTGAATATATTTCTGACTAGATATGGGTTTTGTTCTTCCCAGAGATGTTTACTGTCTGCAGGAATTAACTCTTTCACCTGAGTAGCCCAATTATATTTTATTTCCTTTGGATTGCGTGTATGTAGGTCCAATAACTTCTTGAATCAAATTTTAGGAATTCTGTGTTCGGGCATTTCCATTATTTTTTTCCAATATTTGATTGTTAATTTAAATATTTGTAAACTTATATTAAATGAACGTGTTTCTAGTCTGAGAGAATGACCAGGTGTAGTTTTTGGAAGATAAAGGAGATTTTTTTATAAATTTTGATTGAGATAATTCTATTAAGTCAAGATATCTAAGTGCCCCTATTTCACTTACATAAGTAATCTGTGATTTTACAATTGTATTAAATAAATGGAGTTCAGTATTCCAGGATGATTTTTTAGTGCACCTAGTTTTTTTTTTTTTTTTTTTTTTTTTTTTTTTTTTTTTTTTTTTTTTTTTTTTTTTTTTTTTATTCTCCCTTTTAGTGTCCGATAATAAAATTAAGTCGTCAGCGAAAAGTAACATGTTAATTCCTGTCTTTTCATCTAACGTATGCTAACTGGTTAGCAATGGTTCTGAATTAAAAACTCTTCAATATCATTGATAAAGATAGCAAAACAAATGGGTGACATTGGATCTCCGTGCAAAACTCTTTTATCAACAGCAAATGAATCTGTCTATGAATCTCCTACTTTTGCTCTAAAAGAAGAATTACTCTACAAGTTTTCTATAATCTTGATTATTTTCCTACTGATTCCGAATTCGTAAAGCCTCTGCCATAGTAACGTTTGGTTTAGGAATCAAATGCCTTTTTAAAGTCAACCAAGGTAGCATATAATTTACCATTATTTTTCTGTAAGTGTATTTCGACTAAAACTGTGAGAGAAAAGATACTATCTGTGCAAATCCTAGATCTACGAAATCCATTTTGTGAATATATATTATATAAGATATTCATTCCTTTATATATTTTATATACTGTTATTAGCACTTTCCTCCGAAGGAAAGTAGCTATTGAGGTTGCACTCATGATGGAATTTTTGAAAAATTTCTTCAAATCTTTATCGATCCTACCTAGTATTTTTATTTTTATTTATGTTCTTTATTCCTTTATTTTTTTATATTATTATTTTGTATTTATTTATTATTATTTATTTACTTTTTATTTATTTTTTTTTCGGTTGGAAACCATATTATTATAATCAAAGCCCTATGCTATCACCTATCATGGGATTACATTTAATTTTCAGATCATGACCAATTAATTCATAAACAATTACTTTATTATATTCCTCATTATTATTTATTGTCACTTTTTTATTATTAGTGTTTTTTTATTTTTTGTTATTCAATAGAGCAGATCACCCTTATTGCGAAGCTCTCGAAATGAATAAATAAATAAATAAAACTAACTTTTATGAAATATAAATAGAACTTAGTAAGATACTGAAGCCAATCTTTACAGAAACTCCATTATCTTCCTGAATTTTATTATGTTGTAATTTTTTTTGTATTTGTTCTGTTATTTTTTGCATAAAGGCAAACGTTTATAAAATAGCCTTAGGGGCATCTAAAATAAATATATAAAAAAATGATCCATTGTTAAGGAGGTAATGTACATCCTATTTTATGTTCAGATAACGTCGTCTGATGCAGTCTTTATGTAGTTGTTTTTTAGTGACAGTAATATTACGTATTTTACATTACACCAACTTCCACGGAATTAGCAGTTTATCTCTTGACATAATTCAGTAAAATTTCAGAAAAAAAAAAATATTGTTGGAGAAAATAAGTAATGTAAACACATAAAAGGAGAAAACTGGAGCTAGAATCTCTGTGCAAACAGAGATTGGTGTAAAATAAAGCAGGCAAGACAGTGCTATTGTCGAGAGTCCAGTAAGCTGAGACCTCTGGAAAATTGTGCTCTCTCTCCTCCTCACATCCCTCTTTCTTTCTCTCGTCTGGGGTCTTTATACTCTATCTCTCTCTTGAAATCTCTCTTCCCCTCTCCCTTTCCCTAGCCATCTCCTTGCTCCCCGGCAAATAATAGATGCGGAGCTTGGGGGTCTGGATGGCGGTTTATGAAATACCCTACATCCCATGAGGAAATGCTGCTTGGCGAAGTGGGCTGCCCTTCCGCTGGCTTCTAAGTCATTACTCTTTCATGCGTTCTGAGTGTGAGGGTCCTGCTTGGAGGACCAGGGTCTCTGGGGTTCTTCTATAATACACATCTCCTGACCCCATCATACGTCATTGCAAATTTTATTACATAACCGAAAGAATGATAACGGGGCCTTCAAAAGGCTACGCAAATCCTACTACACACTGTGTTTTGAAGCCAGATCGATTATATGGTCAACTAAGGACTCTGCTTAAATTTGGTATCTTGAAATGCTTTATAATTATTCCTTCCTAGTAATTTTAAATTGATATTAGTATTAGTATAATATAAGAAAGCATTGTTAGTGTTAATATGTAGTAAAGTCAATGGTCCTAATCAAATAGAGCGTAATCGCTAGTATATATTAAAAAAATGAAAAATAAATAAATGAGATATAATATATATATATATACACAAAAAAAAGAATAAACAGAAGAAGGAGACAAAAAAAAAGAAAAGAAAAAAAAAGAAGAAGTATGAATGACTAACATTTCAAAAGTAATGACCAAAAAAAATATTAAAATTAAAAATAAATAAATAAAAAATAAAATAAATAATAAAATGAATATATACATTTTTTTTTGTGTGTGTATCTTTCATTTTTACGGACATCTGAATCTGGTTCTTATATCTATGCAATAATATTTTTTTTTTTTACGAATGCAATTTTAGAAACATAATCCTGTCTCAAACAGACAATACTGAAAACACTTTCCATCCTAACTTTAAACTCGCACAATTTAATTATACTCTTAGGGCGTAGATGACTAAGCAGTTTTCTGCCCTCGAACTAACAACCCAACCCAACCCTTTCTAGTTAGCATAATGTATTATACTCTTAGGGCGGAGATGACCAAGCAGTTTTCTGCCCTCGAACTAACAACCCAACCCAACCCTTTCTACTTAGCATAATGTATTATACTCTTAGGGCGGAGATGACCAAGCAGTTTTCTGCCCTCGAACTAACAACCCAACCCAACCCTTTCTAGTTAGCATAATGTATTATACTCTTAGGGCGGAGATGACCAAGCAGTTTTCTGCCCTCGAATTAACAACCCAACTCAACCCTTTCTAGTTAGCATAATGTATTATACTCTTAGGGCGGAGATGACCTAGCAGTTTTCTGCCCTCGAATTAACAACCCAACCCAACCCTTTCTAGTTAGCATAATGTATTATACTCTTAGGGCGGAGATGACCAAGCAGTTTTCTGCCCTCGAATTAACAACCCAACTCAACCCTTTCTAGTTAGCATAATTTATTATACTCTTAGGGCGGAGATGACCTAGCAGTTTTCTGCCCTCGAATTAACAACCCAACTCAACCCTTTCTAGTTAGCATAATGTATTATACTCTTAGGGCGGAGATGACCAAGCAGTTTTCTGCCCTCGAACTAACAACCCAACCCAACCCTTTCTAGTTAGTATAATGTATTTTTTCTTTGAGACTCAAAAGAACAGAACTAACAGTTTCTAAGTTTAAGCACTTATTTATCCCATTGACGTGGCCCCATCGAAAATTGCTTTAGAACCTTTTTTGTAGGAAAATTAGTAAGCTTCTGGCCTTTCACTTAAGAGATATTTAAGAAAATATACGGAGACCCCAAAATATTCCATTTTTATTAATAAAATATTTTTTCCGAATAACTTCAAATGTAGTAACTGAAATTTAACTATCTCACATTTAGATGAATCCAAAGCACGTAGAACATATTTCCACTGAATCTCACAAACCGGAAATTTGTTCAAAAAAATATTTTTTCCTCTTAATTAAAAAAGTCCGACTCGCAGGAACTGCATCATCTTAGCGCGGTTCCGTTCTTATCTCTAGACTCATTTAAAATTATTAAAATAGAAGCTGTTATTTTTTTGGGTCCACATTTCTAGAAAGCATGAAGATTAGATAGTTAGCCGTCGAGGTGATAAGTAAAGATGGAATGGTTGGGATTTGGCTAAAGGAACCTCAATACGATTTTTGTTAAAAAAATCTATATTTAGGACGTTTTGGCTACTCATTGGTAGCCTTCGTCAGCAATGAAAGTGCCAGAGGAGGAGGCAGAGAAAGACCAAAGTTGACAGTTCCATCTTTACTTTCAAGAAAGGTCTTATTTACGATCTTACCTGGATGGGTCCCCGCCCTTGGAAGGACCCCGCTAGGCATTTGAAAAGCTATATCTTGGGAATCCATATCTCTAAGATTAAATTGTTTTTCTTATTTTTCTTAACCTGATTTATTATCAAATACATTATCCAACTATAAGCAGTTAAAAAATAACAAGGAATAAAAACAGACAAAAAGAACAGTTCGAATAAGCGAAATCAATTACTTTAAAGTTTTAAGCACTTATTTCTCCGATTGACATCGTCTAATCAAAACTTTCATCCATCTTCCAGTGGGCGGATTCGGCTGGTTAACGAACTTGACCTTTTAAATTGGACGACGGATTTTTGTACCAAATTTCATCACAATCGGACCATTAGGGAAGCCAGAAATGAGCGAACAGACAAATATATATATATATATATATATATATATATATATATATATATATATATATATACAAATTTGAACCACCGTTATTTTCGGTCTCTAGGGGTTCTGAAACGCGAAATTTTCTAGTCGGCACTTCCGGATTGTTTCATTGTATCAACCTTATAAGCGGGGTTCCTCCCTATGGGGGAGGGAGGAACCACGCTAAAACCGTAAATGATATCGCTTTAAAATGGTTTCATTCGTTTTCCTATGTTAGAGTACCCATAAAACGAATAGCTGTAAGTATACTTTATATATATATATATATATATATATATATATATATATATATATATTATCTGTTTCCTATGGAGGGAGGGAGCAAAAACGCTAATAGTAACGCGCTGATGGTTAGAAATAAGAAGACTGGATATATAATAATTTTTTTCATTCTGACTCATTAAATTAAAATTTAAATTGTTAGTTGTTTTGCTTTGTTTGTTACTTGTGTTGCTTTTAGTTGTTGCCTGCTGAGAAATTTTCCCACTTTTTTTGAATTTATCATAGATTTTTCTGTCTTGGGCCAGTTGATTTTTTTTTAATTCGAAGTGTTTCAAAAGAAAAATCAGGGTTTTGATGCTTTCTAGTATTTATTAAACCTACCTAGTTTTATAAATAAATGAAAGAGAAACTGAAACAGTTTTAATTGTTGAGACCAAGAGTGTCAAAATCGGACAGTCTTATCAACAGTAGCCATCTTTGCTATTAGCGTTTTCGAGCGGATGATGGCGGAAATAATGCATGCATGTGTACTCATGCCGACAAAGTGAATTGTTTATTCAGAGGAGATCGTTGACCGTTAAATTGTTTATGTTGCTCCTCCATTTGACTTGTGATTTAGTACTGTAAGTTTAATGTAAAGTAATTTACAATACTGTTTGTTTTTTGTTGGCACGATTGCACATGAGCAAGCAATCTGTAAAAATGTGCAAATAGCATAAATGCTGACTGGTGAATAGTTGGCCCGTTTTTTTTTTTTTTTTTTTTTTTTTTTTTTTGTTTTTTTTTATATTAAGTTTAACTTAATAAATATAATAAAGTGTTAAACAACCAAAATTCATTTTTGAAACATCCGAGAGTTACAATTTCAAATGAAAAACAAAAATAAAATCACAATATGGTTCATAAAATCATATTACGATTAGAGCATTCTGCTCAAATTCAGAAGCAAAAATAATATTTATGCGCTTAGGTCCACCTGACAAACTTACGTAATGCACAGTATAATAAACAGTCTTCTTTTTTGTACTTGGCCACCGTGCATACACGAACGCCAACGGAAACTTTTTTGTGACGTTTTAGCGCGGTTCCTCCCTCCCCCATAGGGAGGAACCCCGCTTATAGGGTTGATACAATGAAACAATCCGGAAGTGCCGACAAGAAAATTTCGCGTTTCAGAACCCCTAGAGACCGAAAATAACGGTGGTTCAAATTTGTATATATATATATATATATATATATATATATATGTATATATTTATATATATATATATATATATATATATATATATATATATATATATATATATATATTTGTCTGTTCGCTCTCTAGATAGAAGACGAATGGTCCGATTTTTATGAAATTTGGTACAAAAATCCTTCGTCCAATTTGAAAGGTCAAGTTCGTTAACCAGCAAAATCCGCCTACTGGAAGATGGCGTTTGGGGCGAAATTCGCGCAAAAAAAATCGTAACGCTTACGTTTTTGAGTACATAAGCTTCTAAGTACTCGTTTTATATGATCCCTGGGCTAGGAAAACGAAAGAAACCATTTTCAAGGCGATAGCTTTAACCGTTTTCGAGAAAATTGGAAAAAAAAAATTTTGAATACCGTTTTTGGTTTGGGTACTTAGAATCATGGGATTCAGTTGAAACATTTTCTGCATGTTCTACTTTCATCAAAACTAATATGTTGAAATTTTGGTTACGTTTGGAGTTAAGGAAGGGTTAGAATAAAATATTTTATTAACAGACATAAAAAGTTTTAGTAACTTTGTTTACTTTCCTTAATATCTCGAAAAAGGTTGAGAATCTTGGTAAACGGAAGAATACCATTAGAAAGCTTATTAAATTCTCTAAAAAAAAGGTTCTAATGAAAGTTTTGATTAGGCGATGTCAATCGGAGAAATAAGAGCTTAAAACTTTAAAGTAATTGATTTCGCTTATTCGAACTGTTGTTTTTGCCTGTTTTTTATTCCTTGTTATTTTTTAATTGCTTATTGTTGGATAATGTATTTGAAAATAAAACAGGTTAAGAAAAATAAGAAAAACAATTTAATGTTAGAGATATGGATTTCCAAGATATATAGCTTTTCAACTGCCTAGCGTCCTTCCTAGGGAGGGTTCTTTGTCTTTGATTTTGGTACTTAGAATTATGGGATACAGTTGAAACATTTTCTGCATGTTGGAGTTTCATCAACACTAATATGTTGAAATTTTTGTTACGTTTAGAGTAAAGGAAGGGTTAGAATAAAATATTTTATTAACAGAAATAAAAAGTTTTGGTAACTTTGTATACTTTCCTTAATATCTCGAAAAAGGTTGAGTATCTTGGGAAACGGAAGAATACCATTAAAAAGCTTACTAAATGCTCTACAAAAAAGGTTCCGCTGAAAGTTTTGATTAGACGATGTCAATCAGAGAAATAAGTGCTTAAAACTTTAAAGTAATTGATTTCCCTTATTCGAACTGTTCTTTTTGTCTGTTTTTATTCCTTGTTATTTTTTAACTGCTTATAGTTGGATAATGTATTTGATAACAAATCAGGTTAAGAAAACTAAGAAAAACAATTTAATCTTAGAGATATGGATTTCCAAGATAATATAGCTTTTCAAATGCCTAGCGGGGTCCTTCCTAGGGCGGGGACCCACCCAGGTAAGATCGTAAATAACACCTTTCTTGAGAGTAAAGATGGAACTGTCAACTTTGGTCCTCCTCTACCTCCCGGCACTTTCATTGCTGACGAAGGCTACCACTGACTAGCCAAAACGTCCTAAATATAGATTCTTTAACAAAAATCGTATTGAGGTTTATTTAGCCGAATCCCAACCATTCCATCTTTACTTATCACCTCGACGGCTAACTATCTAATCTTCATGCTTTCTAGAAATGTGGACCCAAAATAATAACATCTTCTATTTTAATCATTTTAAATGAGTCTAGAGATAAGAACGGAACCGCGCTAAGATGATGCAGTTCCTGCGAGTCGGACTTTTTTTTCAGTTTAGTCATCGCTAAAGCATATTTAAGTCCGTACATGGCCACCGCGCATACGCAAACGCTACAGTTTCGTACATGGCCGCCGCGCATGCGTGAAAGCCAGCAGATACGTTTTTCTGACACTTTTTTTCAGTTTAGTCATCGCTAAAGCATATTTATGTTCGTACATGGCCACCGCGCATGCGCGAACGCCAGCGGACACTTTTGTTAACACTTTTCTTCAGTTTGGTCTTCGCTAAAGAACATTTATGCTAATACTTATTGATAATTCCTAAAAACTATAGAATCAGTAACGGTCGACAATATAGTCGTACAAATTACGTTCGCTTACAATTAACAATCAATTTAACAATACAGAAGCTTACCTCCACTTGTAAATATAGGCCGAAGGAACCAAATATCAAGCAGCTCTGAGAGGCTATAGACACAGAAGATTTAAGATTAACAGGTACGAATCTTTCACGAACAGCTTAAAACATAGCCTAGAATAGAAATTGGAGCTATTTTAATTAAGTTTTAATTTTAAGTTAATCTCACTAACCGTACTAACAAATACTAAGCGTAATTATATGAATTGAATAATGAATAGTAATTAATTTACCGCACTGAGATATATATAAGTATAAGGCAAGAATCCATACTAGGGTTAGTCTCAAATTTTGCTCTTTTTTGGAGATATCTTAATCTCAACAACCGATCGAATTAAATTGAATTATTTGTACAGAAGCTCAAATATAAGACGGAAACAGAATTACTTGGTATGTACATGGTCTTAAATAGAGTGTTTCAAAAATACAAATAATTTCACTCACCAAACAAATTGAATAGGAAATTGGTTTACAATAATAATGCCGCCATATGCAGTATAAATTAAACAATATCACTGGAATTGTATAAAATAAATTAAGCAATATCACTGGAATTGTATAAAATAAATTAAAAATAATTTAATTTTAATTATAAAGAAAATATGTTATTAATGAAATATTATATAGAGTGAATCTTATTTAGAATGATGTCATTAAGGGATATATAATTTATTATTGATTTGAATGATTTTTTTTATGTGCAAACATTAATTTAATAAAATTTATTTAAAAGAGATTTTTGTTTCAAATAAATGTATATCAACTTGCTTATAAGGCTTAATTTATTTTAGAAGGAAATGTAGTAATAATCCTACGATAAATGCGTGTCTAATACGCATTGGTTGGTACACTTTTTCTTTTCATTACCCTAGTCTTTTGTTTAACCAATTCGGCATTATAGTGTTAATTTATAAACAAAGATTGTATTTCCATTCCAGATTTGTAAATATCTTAGGTGTTAGGTTTAAGATTATTGATATTATTGTTACAAGATTATATCAATTAACACTAGTAAACTAATACAATTATATAGTAACCCCCTCCCCATGCTAAAAGATCCTAATCTTGTAAGCATTAAAATAAATAAATAAATAAAAATTAACAATCAATTTCAGCTGCAGTTTACAAGTATCAGTATATTAATAAATTAACAGTTATGGTTTGCAATTATTTGATTTACATACTTGAAACGTTGACACTGTATAAAAACTGCTCATAAAGTATACGTTATCATTCTTATGAAACAAACCGTAAAATTAAGAAACGAGCCTTCATGGAATAAATTATATCTCCAAATTAACTCCTATATTTTCATAGGGGAATCACTGGCTTTATATACCCCGCTCCCGGAAAGAAGGTATAACCATAGCTATAAAGAAACCGTTTTAATACTTTTTATATTATAACCCAGCCTAGAAGAGTATAAGGCTCTAAATTCTTTGTGTATTAAGCTGCCTCCACTCTAAGTTCTCATTATGATTTTATCAGCTAGCTTCATCAAGTTTGATCGCAGACTCGGTTCCCTGCGGATAAGTACCTACCCATTTTCTGAGCGATCATGGGTTATGGACCATATACTAATAGAGTATATATTTACTTTAAAATATCAATGTAAATATCAACGTAAGTATATACGTAATAGATATTACACACTAAATATCGAATTAAGTTATTTTGATATTTTTTTAGAGTCATTTTTTAGGTATGTTAGGTTCTTTAATTATTTATTTAAGAGCTTCGCAACTATGGTGATGAGCTCTTAATCAAACAAAACATAAGTCAATTTTAAATATTAGTATGAAGAAACGAAAAGATAAAATTAAATAAATCAAAGGTTTGAACAAAACATACACAACATTAATTTATTTTATTTATTTATTTATTTTATTTATTTATTTATGAGCGACCGTAACTAAGGCGACTCGCTTAGAACAAAAATTACATATATAATATACATACGAAAATTACATCTAATTAAATACAATCTTATTTTACACATTTTTGGCCAAATATACAAATTGAAATTTATATACACATCTATTTATAAGAGAATACAATATTACAATATACTTGAATATATGAAAAATCAATATTATAATAATGCATGAAGTTTATACACATAATCAATTAAGTTGGTTGAAGGAGGTTTCACACTCCTGTTAGTTTTATATTGTCAAATGTAAGATTTTAGTATAGTACGGCTGTATAGTTTTAACATTTTAAGACAAATAAGATACATACACATATATGTGTGTATGTCCTGTTATAATTTGTTCATGTTTAATTATAATTATAATTTACAACATTAAATTAATGTTGTAATTAATTTAATTATAATTATAATTATAATTAATTATAATTATAATTATAATTAATTATAATTATAATTTACAACATATAATAATCATTAATTATAATTATAATTTACAACATATAATTTACAACATTAATTTAACACATCTGGTTTAGATGGAGTATATACAATTAACAGCTGTGCTAATTACTGCTTCCTTACATTAAAATAAGGTACGAAAAAGAAATTTTCTTGAAAAAAAAAAAACCTAAAAAAAAAAAAGAACTATTAACAAATAAGTATACTATCTACTTGTTCTTAATGTTTTCTGTTTTTCCTCTACGTTTTATAGGTTCTGTGATATTTATCAACGATATCTGAGTACGAGGTTTCGGTAATTTGTTACTTTCCAGTTCCTTGGGCGATTCTTCTCTTCGAGGAATCAGTACTGTCTTATCCTCTTTTCCTACTGTCACCATCGTTTCTTCAAAACTATCAGCAGCTATATCTTGAAGAGGAAGAGGCTCAGCTGAAACGGGAATGTTGGAGTTGGAAAAGGTTATCGATGCCAGTTCTTCTAGATTTTCCAATCTTTTAAACATATGTTCTACAGAGCTGAGTAATTCATGGATGTTTCCACGTTCTTTCTGTGAGCCCGCAATTACTATTTCATTTTCTTCTGATTTCGGCTTCATTATATGAGGAAAATCTTGACGGCTGTTTTGACGGATGGGTTTGGGTGTTTGGTTAGTTACAACAAAAATTGGAGTTGTAAAACATGTTGAGCTTTCTTCTTTATTGTAGGAAGTAGATATAATTTTATCTGGCTCTTTAATTATGAAATTTTTACCGAAATTCTCAAAAATTTTTAATGAAATTTGCTTAGCAGTAAAGAAAGTTTTAAACATGAAATAAAGGAAACAAAAGCAGCAAAAACCTCTATAACTTATTTAATTCAATCAAAGTCTTAATTAAGATGTAGTCAAATCAGAAAACATTTAGTCGAGTAAATAAAAAGCGTTTTGATAAAGGAGTTAAACTTTAGAATATGGATAAAAATTTAAATGTACAAAGAACTGTGGAAGTGGAAAATTACAGCAGAACAATTTCAATAGTATATTGTACGTGAGTGTAGATTTTAAATTAAGCTATAATAACACACGCATACAAAAAAAAAATGCTATTTTCCAAAGACGCCATAAACATATTCTTATGTCTTTCGGCGCGCTGAATCCGAATCTGGAGTCCGTTTCACCCCATCACGTCAGGTTTAAGGGCATTTGAAGTTCAAATTTCGAATGAAGTCGTTGAACAAGAAATGACTAGAGCTACCGTGGTTTTGAGGGTCGCTGAATACGAATCTGAGGTCTGTTGCACCCCATCAGCGCAAAGTCATGGTCATTTGAAAGACTTACATGTTTATTTTGCACAAAATGAACTTTTGACTGCAGATTATGAATGAACTTTAACTTTTACGTCTAGATATGTGTTTTTATTTTATTTTTTCTATTATAGTCCTGAAGGTCATTTCAAGGTCATTGTATGTTTCTATACAATTTGCAAGAATACGATTATGTGGCTTTATTGAAACTAACTTCGAGAAAAAAGAGTCACAATTTTAAAATAGTATATTATTTCTTTTTTTTTCGTATATTTCTTATACAGACTCTTATCTTGTTAGATTGAGTATGCTTGTATTCTTAGCATTCTTATTCGCCCATAAAAACTCTGCTGAAAAAATATTGCGTCCCTATTTGTGTTATTTGTTGCCGATGTAGAAAGAGAAACAAGCATAGCCGGAAGAATAAGATGTTGAGTGGGACATAAGCCCCGATACTAAAGCTACAGTACCTTCCTCACCTAATACAACTTTGCGACAAAGGTAGTATTTCTCACGGAGAAAGGTAATATATCCAGAAGAAGGGTGTATTTCTGCCGGAGGGTGTTGGCATTCGTTATTGTTGGAGGGGCAGAAGAACGTATTCTATAAACACGTACAGCATGAAGGGGGAATACAAGATTACTGGGGAGTTTTTTTTATTTTCTCCACCTTTACACGTTTATATTTATTTCCTTCTTCAGCAGCGATTGGGAAGAAATATTATTAACGGAGAGGATTTGTTTTGCATTGAAAAACAAATACTATTTACATTCTTGGAAGTTATAATAGTTAAATATCACAATTGAATCCATCCATGCAAAAAGAGCTTCAGTCCAAAATCAGTAGTTTTGGGAAAACTAGATTGAAGCCCTTTCTACATGGAATGATAAAATTATGACTATGTTTCTAAGGAAACTATGTATTTTACTGATGTCCTTTGAAAATAGACATGTGAAGTTACCTTTAGATACAAAGAATTCATCACTCATACTAACGAAAATATTATCGGAACTCATATTGGGAAAAAATGGACTGAAGTTCTTTTTGCATGGATCGATTCAATTATAGATTATATCTGCCCACCCACCCACAGGAAAAAACAACTAGGCTGTTACAGCTATGTTACACTATCGGCAGAACGAAGTATTGAACCAAGAAGAAAAAATGGACTGAAGTTCTTTTTGCATGGATCGATTCAATTATAGATTATATCCGCCCACCCACAGGAAAAACAACTAGGCTGTTACAGCTATGTTACACTATCGGCAGAACGAAGGATTGAACCAAGAAGAAAAAATGGACTGAAGTTCTTTTTGCATGGATCGATTCAATTATAGATTATATCCGCTCACCCACCCACAGGAAAAACAACTAGGCTGTTACAGCTATGTTACACTATCGGCAGAACGAAGGATTGAACCAAGAAGAAAAAATGGACTGAAGTTATTTTTGCATGGATCGATTCAATTATAGATTATATCCGCCCACCCTCCGACAGGAAAAAACAACTAGGCTGTTACAGCTATGTTTCACTATCGGCAGAACGAAGAATTGAACCAAGAAGAAAAAATGGACTGAAGTTCTTTTTACATGGATCGATTCAATTACAGATTATATCCGCCCACCCTCCGACAGGAAAAAACAACTAGGCTGTTACAGCTATGTTTCACTATCGGCAGAACGAAGAATTGAACCAAGAAGAAAAAATGGACTGAAGTTCTTTTTACATGGATCGATTCAATTACAGATTATATCCGCCCACCCTCCGACAGGAAAAAACAACTAGGCTGTTACAGCTATGTTACACTATCGGCCAAACGAAGGATTGAACCAAGAAGAAAAATGGACTGAAGTTCTTTTTGCATGGATCGATTCAATTATAGATTATATCCGCCCACCCTCCCACAGGAAAAAACAACTAGGCTTTTACAGCTATGTTACACTATCGGCAGAACGAAGGATTGAACCAAGAAGAAAAAAAGGGATCCAAAATAAATAAAAAGTTGATAAAATGCTTTTGTGTTTCTTTTTAACGCATTTCCTAAAAAGGGAGGTCCCTCTCTTTTGAACTTGATCTCATAAAGAAATTTAGAAGTGCCGACTAGAAATCGTCAAAACAACTATAGATAACGCAAATTTGAAGATTCAGATTCGTATATAATGTACATATTATGTCTTTTGAATGGTTTAAAAATGCCCCGATTTTAATTAAATATTGTAAAAAATTTGTGTGATTTTCAGGCCAAGTTTGTTAACCAGCAGCATCCATCCAAAGGAACATGGCATTTTTGGCAAACTTTATGCAAAAGAAACTCCCTAGGCCTAGGTTCTCACGTTTCCAAGCTTTTTTTTTACTGGGGAGGGGGATATTTGGATATATTGTCCTATAACTTAATAAAACGTAAAAAGCCTATTCAAAAGCTTATTAAACCTTCTACAATATGGTTTTTACGCGATTCCTGAAAGAGCGCTACTGTTTGGAGAAATCTGTACTCAAATGTAGTAATTGTTAGTAAGGATACTGTCAGTTTCCTTTTATTGCGCTTTGAAATTTAATTTTAAATTTTTACATGTTTCAACAATTTTCACGAAAGATGAAGGAATAACTGTTTCTATTCTAAACTTTTCAAATGGCACTAGTGATAAGGTGAGGCAGTTCCTACATTGAATCCAAACCTGTGAGGACAAGTATTTCTCGAGATGAAGGTTTTGAATAATCCCATTTATTACAAACTTATAACAGTCATATAATTTTAAAAGAAAACTTAGAAATCACTTTGTAACTTTGTTTTGGACACTTATATGGCAAACGTGAAAACAATTTTAATGATGTGCTTCAAACAGATAGAACCACAGCATTTCCAGGTGGATAAAATGTTATAATCATGGTAGTAGCATAAAATAAGCGTCTAGCAACAACTCGAAATACGGATCCTAAAATAACACAAGCTATCCAACATTGTCAGAGATTCCTTTTATTTAAGGAATACTCCATAAAAATAAAACGTGGAATTGTTATTAGAACCTCTAATCTTAAGGGACAATAACACCTTGTAACATTTTTTTTTTTTTTTTTTTTTTTACCATTTTCTTTTTATGTGCTTAAATCCTTCCTTAACTAATCAAAAATGATATACAATAATGTTAATATGGTGGAACAGTATTTAAATGTTCCAAAAATTAGATTACACAACTAAAATCTCGATACATTTCAAAATTCAAAATTATTTTTTTATACATTTATTACAACAAATTAAGAAAAAAAAAAAAAATGAGCATTTCAGTTCGTTAAACTTCAGTCGATTTTCTCAAAACTACTATGTTTTCAAATCGAGCGATAAGCTAGCACTTTGAATTTTGACCCGATCAACTTCAAATTTTAATTGCAGCTTTCTAATGATATTTGGTAGTAAAGTGCGTAGTATTTTTTTATTTGTTGGATTAAAACGATTTTATGACCGATTTCCAACAGACATTCTAATAGAAAATGAAGAATATGTCACCATTTTCTTAAAAAATAATATTTCTTAAAGATCCTACGTACTTCACTAGATTTTACCTTCTTCTTTCAAAATAATTTTAGTCCTTTGTTCTTAATTAAAAATTACCTTTCCGTTTGTCAGACACATCGCCGCCACTTTGTTTTCAAAGAATTAGAAACTATTTTTTTTTTTGGATAATTTTAGTTCCAATATAAAACTTATGATATAAGGAATTGAAAATTGTTGAGTTATCTGTTATTCTTAAAATGGAGAAAATGGTTTTGATTTAGGTCACACTAGGTAGTATTACCGGTTAAACCTCGCCACCCTAAATGTTCAATGATTTCGTGTCTCCTCGATTTAATGCCAGTGGAGCTGTGAGAGCTGTGTTTAGTGAAATACATACTAAACTTGTGACTTAAGTGGAACAAAAAGGGACTCAGCGAAAATCAAGCTCCGGTAAAAGCGCTTAGGACAATAATTGCCATAAAATTTGACTTTGAGAAATGCCAGAAACAGTTAATGACATGCCAAAACTTAAATTGCTCCTTCAAAGTCTTCGTTTTGGTAATTAGGGCTCCAAAGTCCCGTGAATATCCTTTCATTAGGGACCGGCAGAAATTATACTTCGAGTAAGTATCAAAGAGCTCCATTTCCTCTTACATTTATCTTTCGAATAGCTACTTTATGTAATAACATTATTCCATTTCACTTTTTAATGAACAGATTTAGCAGTTTTCCTCATGTTCTTTTTTCAGTATGTGATTTGTTCTACAATCCTATTAATCTTATTATTGGCATTACGGAATAAAAAGCAATTTTATTCATTTGTACACAAAACAATAATAAAGGGCGGCCACAATGAAGACATTAAGCTTCATGATACTGATAGGGAATTAGATTATGAGGAAAAACGTTTACATCAACAGGGGTCCAAAAATACTTCCTGGAGGTGGAGTAGCTTTCAACCCACGTATTCAAGCTTTAAATGCCGAAAACTTCTTAACTACCGATTGTGGAAATGAAAGTTGAAGCCTATTTCTAAGCTAACCCAGCCTTTAATTAATTTAATGGGTGCATGCAAAGAATAACTGGCGGCCAGAGCTTAGTACTGACCACACTATCTACACAGTGTACTGTATGGTAGAGTATCTGCCCTTCTGGCTCTTCTGGCCTTTTAAAAGCGATAAATAATGTCGGTCTCTAATATTCTGTCTGTTAATGTCCCCTCCTTTTCAATTTATTTTTGTTTACATTTTTTATTTATTAAAGCTTATTATATTTATTTTGATTTGGTTGTTGAATTTTTTTTTTATTTATCTGTGCTGAAATTTCATTTTAAGTGGATATTCCAGACACCACTTACGCCACGTCATGCTTTGGGAGTTCGATAAAGGGTAAAATGCTGCTTCAACTTATCGAAAGCTTGTAGAAATATATGGAGAAAATTTCATTAGTGAGCACACGTGCAGCGGCGGTTTGAACGATTTTGAGCGGGAAACCGCGATTGTACGGGTCGATCAATAGAGTTTGACGAACTCCTGCAGGCTGCTATAAAAGAAAATAGTGTTGTAATAGTCGAAGAGCTAGCAGAAAAATTTGGATTGACAAATTTTATAGTCCACCAACATAAACCGACTATACTTATAAGTTCCTTGATATCGTGCGTAGCATATAAAACTATCGAATATGAAAATCGGAGCAAACTAGCGAACGAACATATTTGATACATTGAAAAGTAATACATTGAAAAATGGTCTGAATTGATACTTTATTTAAGGCATTAACGGGTTTTCTACAGGGGTTATACCTCCGACAATTTGGGACAAGCCGTGTCGTCCAAGAGCAAAGTCTCGAATCAGAAAAACGAGATTATTCATATTCGATTTTCGACATAGTAGGGACGATATATTGATTGTGACAACAAGTGGAAAGCAGTTTTATTGTAACCAGTAAATGTTGTAATTAATAAAACGTATGATTATTCATTAAACATTTAGTAACAGCACGTTATTTAACCTTTAGCTGGTATCACCTTTTCCGGGTTACACTGGTGGTATCATGGGTGAAAAATGACCCACAGGTATTTTTTTTTTTTTTTTTGTTTAAATAACATGTTATGATTTTTATTAAACTTTTATTTTTCTAACCTTTTGGTGTATAGGTAACATTTTGATTACATAAATAGAAACTTGAAAATACACACGCAGGGATTAGAAAAATATTATATAAACAAAAAAAATTTCATTTTCACTAGTTGTATTCAAAATTATCCTCTTCTTATACTTTTTTTAAAAATCATTGAGTCTGTTTCGTTTTTAAAACTTTAATATAATTAAAATCACCTGTAAACAATAAAAAAATAATAAGAGAATGATAAAAAATCTGACATTGTTGAAACCGAGGAAGCCATAAGAAATGTTTACCCTGGATGATAGCTACATTTGTGGTCCACTGCATGATATGCAATGAAGTTTAATTTCCGCATGAACATTGCAAATAATGCGAGAACATTTTTCACAATTAGTTAGTACCAAAAATTTGTCGCTTTTGGAGTCACACAAATAGCATCTCCTTCTTTACTTTTTTGGCTGACGGGCCGATGGTTGAAAAGGACCTGGAGTGGAGCAAACACCTTTCACCATATTCCTTATGACAGGTTTTAATTTTCATAATTTTCCATTAAAAAAAAAAAAAAAAAAAAAAAAAAAAAAAAAAAAAAAAAAAAAAAAAAAAACTGATAGGCTGTTAGACTATTGTAAATACACAAATATGCAGTTTTTTTTTTACTAAGTAGAAAAAAAATCACGTAACTAGTATCATTGGTCAGAAATGGCCCGACGCGAGCTAATACACAAAGACAGAAAATCAGTCTGACACTGTCTAAATAACTACTGTGAGAGTATGGACATGAGAATACAAGAAGTATGGTGACGCTGCATTTCATACATGTCAAGTACTAGCAAACCTTCGGGTCATTTTTCGCCCATGATTTCAGTTGAAGGTTAAACCAATAAAAAAAAACACCAAAATATCCAAAATAGGACTAGCTAACGTTGAAGCTATGAACCCGTGAAGAAATATTTAAAAACAGACATTAATTAATATTTTTTATGTTCCTTAAAATTTTTGGACCAGCGACAATTTAATGCAGGCCAACTCTAACAGCTTTGAAGTTGACATGTTCAATCGCCCAACTTCGGAATAACCAGTTTCACAGGATCTTATCCACAATTCCGAATTATTACACTTGAATTTACGATGCAGCATGAATTGTGGAATTCTTCCTTTTTGTTGTTTTATGAACATTTGGCGCCCGGGAAATGGAAACAAGCCCCAAACAGAGTGGCATTCTAGTGTTCGCACTAGCGAGCCAGGAATTCTCACCCGAAGCTATGGTATTCATTCAGCTAATGTTGAAATGGGAATCGAGAAGCAACTAGAATCAGTTTACACAGAACGCAAATTCCGTTGCAGTCGGAACATTGTTTGAAGATGTCACGTTTTGGGGTAAGTCATCTACTTTACATTCCACCCACCTATAAATTTATGTTGCCTTGTTCCAGTTTAATTCAAGAATTGCTCAAAATTTCACTATTTATCTCAGCATAAGAGATTAACATAATATTTGCAAAAATATTGTTCTAATTATTTATTTTAAATTACAACTTTTGTAAGTCATTTTAACGTCTGCATTTATTTGGGGGGTATGGAATACTAACAATCTAGAACTTGAAATAGTTCGCCAACTAAAACGCACTAAAAAGCAGTATTTTTTTTTGTTTATTTATGTTTTTATTTATGTTTAGAAAGTAGGTGTGGCGACGTTTTATCTTGTGAATTTTAAATTTGAATGGATAATGTAAAATTTATCTCTTGCATTTAACATAGATTACTTAATCATATGCGCACCAATTATAATTATTTGTATTGAATTAAAAAAAATATATCAAACGAATACATAACCAATTTTACACTCCAATTTCCTATAAAGAACTAAAAATAATTAAATAAAGTAGATTTACCCTCTCCTAAAAAAAATGTCACATATGTAGGAAATTTAATTTTCGGAGCATGTGTCGCCTATTAATTGTTAGCTATTCAATTCCAATTTTTCTCCCTGGACAATTAAATGAATACCAAATTGACATGCACCCTGTTAGAAAAGGAAAAATATACAAAAAATTTAATTATTTCTTGCCGAAATACTTTATTAAAAAAATTAAATAATACAAACCTACAATAATATTTTGTATTTTATTATTACTTAATTAGAATAGTTTCTTGGAAAGCATTCATCTTAATTATTTAACTGTAGACTTGTCGGATTTCTCTCTTTCTGTCAACAGAAATAATCCTATAAATATGCTTCACGTTGAATCGTTGTGAAATAAGAAAGTTTTCTGCCCTATACTAGGAAGTATCAAGTTTTTTAGAGAGGTGTAGCAATTTCCTCGGACAGTTTACTTCCCTTCCAAGATTTTATGTTTTAAAATGTTGTGTAAGATATTGATGTCATAACCTATCGATTCTCAAAATGTTTCCAGTTACACTCTTTCTTAAGGCGAGTCTCTATGAGCCAAAAAAATTTTGAGTGATTTTGTCCTATGTGCTTCAACTTTTTTTTTGGTGCTTATTTTAGATGGAAAGAAAAGAAATATATTGAAAATTGTATTAATAATTTTGAGCACTAATGGTTTTCAAAATACCTTCTGATGATTTTCCCTCAAAATTTAAAAACTACATATATTACATTATAATATTTTATATAATACCAGAGATGTTTCCTGTACCAACTCCATAGTTTTTGATAAAAGTTCTAGTCAAAAAGCATACATCTACATTACATCGTTAATCTAATAGGGGCAATACCGAAATCCAACCGCCCCACTATACTAAAATACTCTAAAATCATCAATTTATATATCAATTAATTATTTTAATTATAATTAAAATCCCTTACACGTATGGCATTAATTGTATCCGTTACACTTATGACATGAATAATTATTAATGTCATACGTGTAAGGGATACTGTCATATTACACTGTGTAAAATATGTTGAGGTTTGCAAAAATGTATACATTTTATACGTTTTTTTTTTTTTTAAGTGGAAAGTGATGTGAGTACAGGAGTTACGTACATATGAAAATATAACAAACAAAAAAACAACTTATTAAACGGCTGATTTCATCAGCAAACAATTTCCAAATAGTTTTGTACATCTATGACACGTACAATTTATAACCAGATTTTTACACATTTGATCACTCTCCTTGATGGTCAAGGCAGAAGATATTAGATCCGGTGGATACATTTTCGTAAAAAGCTTCATTATAACTGACTTGATCGAAGAATATTCGGCTTTATAAAATTCTTCGATCAAGTCAGTTATAATGAAGCTTTTTACGAAAATGTATCCTCCGGATCTAATATCTTCTGCCTGATTGATTTTTGCCATGAATAGACACAAGGATTAATTATTCCGTAAAAATAACTATAGTCAAATTAAAGATAAAGTAAAATTAACAAAGAAAAGAAAACTAAATAAAAACTCTAAAAAATCTATACAAAACTTCGAAAACGTATTAAATACCATGCTCAAAGTATTGGCAAAGGAGAAAATAAAAAATGATCATTATCCTATTAAAAATATACATAAATTCGATTTTGAAAACATTAGGAAATTAGAGAGAGAAAGAAATAGAATAAACAGAAAGATTAAGGACAATACTCATATTTAAAAAAAATAGAAAGAAAGTGGTAAATGCCAAAACTGAAATACAATGTCTGAAATAATATATATATTGCTATTTGACAAAAATTAAAAATTATGTTTTAATAATAGCGCGTGGAGGTAGGTTTAGTTTTTAAAACTATATGTCATTTGGAGATTAATTTGAAACATATGACACATCGATTTTTTATCAGCTGACTATTTTCCACCATGTTGTACTATTTCGGACCACGGTCCTACTAGTGGAAGGTTCTTCTCCTGAATTTTATATTTGTAGCTGGTTGCCCTGAAGAGACACCAAAAGGGTCCAAAACTTGTATCGAGGAAATAAAGTTATTGACACTATTGACTGAAGTTTATTTTTTTGACCATCCGCATATAAGAAAAATTCATAGTTTTTATATAAGTTTTCTCAAAACTCTTTCCACATTCCATGGGTTAAGCTGAGAAATATTTAGGTCTCAACTTTGATTATTCACCGGAATCTCAAGGTTATTACGGTTACAATAACAAGAGCAAATCTAGAGGTGATATTTCTGCCTGACGTGAGAAGTTAGAGCCACCGTAACCGAGAAATAGTGAGATTACTTGACCTAATTCCGTGTTATATAAGTTAGAGAGTTAATAGAAGTATGAATGTATTTACATGGGTTTATACAGGGGAAGAAGCACTTTACAGGAAGAATGGGGGAAGAGAAGCAATTTATTGCCTGGTTTATATGTGTTAGATTGCAGAAGCGAGCCCGGATCTTGCCTCTTTGGAAAGGCTTCGTGCTGAGAATTAACAATCCAAGCTTAGCTAGGGTACTTCATGCATTCAAGGGAAAATTATACAGACTTTTAGGAGAAGATGAAATCTAGGCCACTTCTTCACTACACTCTCTATACACCAATCTATTTCAGTCTAGTGAACAGCCTGAAAGTTTAAATTCCCTAAAAATTGAAAGTACATCTTTGAAATTGAACACAATTTTTATTTAATAAATAAATATATATATATATATATATATATATATATATATATATATATATATATATATATATATATAAGGTTCCATTCTTATCCCGAATGTCTTTTCAACATCTTAAAATAGAAACAGTTCAACATTATTTTGTTTCGACCTTTAGGAAATACTTTTATGGGCCTAGATACGTGACAGAGGGCCAGTGTACCCTTACTTTGCTTATACACCCTACAGCAGGGTTGGACAGCCCCCACCATTGATGCTAATACAAGCTAGATATACTTATTTCACAGTTCAATGCGTTGAAAAATATCTCATTTTCTTGTATGTTCTACTATAATATTAATACAAACAAATGAAAAATTGAGCTAAACCACTAAAAAAACCCGTTCAAAAGAACAAAACACATTCATTGTTTTAAGCACTTATTTCTCCAATTAGGATCGTTTCAGCAAGAACTACTTTGCTGGTTAAGAAACTTGTAAATTGAAATCAGACATATATGTATGCCAACTTTTTTTGTGATCCAAAGGGTTCCGAAATATGAAATTATTAAGTAGACATTCCGGAGATATAAAGTCAATGTAATAACCGTATAAAAAATAGATAAATCTTTTTTAGACTGAATTTTGGTATTTGTACACGTTGGAAAATACAGAAATACGTTTTTCTTGAATTTTCAGTAAATAAAACTAATTGTTAATTTTAATCTTATTTTACCTGCATAAAGGTATAGACAGGAGAATTATTAAGTACAATAGTTTATATTACGTGTCAACGTCTAATTCTCTATAAAATTATATTTTTTTTTTGGCCTAGATTTTATTACATTTGGCATGTGCTTTTCTCAAGTTTCTATTTATGTTCTTTTTTTTACGTTGTAAAATATTTCTCTTGTGATATTTAACTATTAAAAAATGTCTTTCTTCCGTCTCTTATTTGGTTATTTACGGACATTATACCAACTTACTGAGTAATTAATAAATAATATTAATAAAATATATAGCCAACACCATTCAGAGGTCTTGATGTATCACTATAAAACAAAAATCAACCGATCGTTAGAATATATACGTGTCCCTGTATTTATCTAACGAAATTAGGTTCTTTTGTTTAAAAAAATAGGTTTCATGGTACTCTGGATTTTCGGTGTATTTTGCTGAAAATTAGTTCAACCATCAAGTGTTGGACTGGATTATGTACACCACCAGAGTGTATTTTTCTTTATACATAAATATCAATAAACAAAAATGTGAAGTGTTTATTAAGTAGTGTAACACCTCGCATGTAGAACACTCCAGAAGAAAATTAATTAATAGAAAAAAAATTGAGCCAGCTCTAATCTACTACACATATGACGGGTTGAGAAGCCAAGGGATACAAGTGACGTTATAATAATTTTGAGATATTACTGTTAAATAGTTAAATAGTTTTTTGTAAATCCCCGGATAAGTGTAAGTCTGTATAATTTTTTAATTATGTTTCTACAATGCATCAATTGAAATTTCAGTAATATAGTTTAAGAAAAAAAAACTAATTGTTAATGTATATTATCAATTAATAAGACAGCCACACACACAAAAAAAAAATAAAAGTCCGGACCCAGAGACCAGACCATGTTTACTATTTGTTTCTTGGGTCGCTGATTCCGAATCCGGGGTCAGAAAAAGTCCTGTGCCTTTTGTTTAAGCCCCACCCCTCAAAACTCATAACTTACGATATTGTACACTATAAAATTGTTATTCAAGTTGTTAACCTATATAAACTCCTATTTCCTGGGTACTGCCTTTTAGTGCATAAAAATACTAATGTTTCGAGACTTCAGCGGGATTGGGAAATTTGTAGCGAAGTTACAGCCCTTTAAATATAAGACTTTTCTAAAAAAATCGCGGTTTTGCTTATATTTTTGTATATTATAATTTTTTTAAGGCATACAATCTTTGCATTTTAACACAAAAATTGACATAAGGCCTTCCCAAGTAATTCTTGAACTGATGCAATCGTCTAAATCACAAAATACAACCATTAAAAATCTCCCCACATTTTATTGGAGCAATGTATCAATTAAAGTAAATTAAATAAACGTCCTAAAATAAATTAATTTAGCTTCCACTTCTGAACTACGTTTTTATAAATTTGTCTACAAAATTAATTACAGTGTTCTCTCGAAGGTTTTCGAGATAATGTGCCTCAAAGATCAATTTTATAACACGGGAAAACTGCCCTATTAAAACTTCTGTCAGCAAGATTAGGTTTGCTATTATGTATCATATACTAGTTTTCCAGAAAAATGCTAAGCAAACTCGCTTTTTTTGTTAGGTAAACATGGATACGCCCTGCCTCTGTCTCCCATGTTAAAAAAGTGGATCTTTGAGGCTAAATATCTCCAAAGCGAATACCGCTTAGAGGGTCCTCCTATCTTTTCCCAATGCATAGAGGGCACTGTAATTAACATGTACGCAAATTTATAAAAAATTAGTTCGAAAATGGAAGCTTAATTAATTTATTTTACGTCGTTTGTTTAATTTACTTTAATTGATTAGATTAGATTCTTGTTGTATTTCGGTATTTTTAAGTCCTTGGGATTTTAACAATATACAACCAGAACTTAACAGTATACCGACTTTGGTTTTGGCCTCCTACATTGTCACTGAACATAGTTAATTTTTTAAATGTCGCTGGAAGAGCATTGATAAACTTCAGCAAACCAGACAGTATCTTTTCACACCCTATATTGGCCTGACCCTCATGCCACGTGTACATAGAAGCATTGCCAGTCTCTAGTTTGTGTACACAAAAGTTGTAAATCAGCAGGTATCTTAATAATAAACAATTGAGCATGTCAAAACAGGTCATTATTGTTAGAAATTATAAAGATCAAATGTTAAAACTGTGGTCAAATACTTCTTTAAATACACGGTCACTTACTTAACAAAACAATTATAAAAGTGTTGCTCTAAACAGATTAAACTGGAAGTAACAGTAAATGATGCAACAAAATTCACAACTTGGAAGCCATAAAGTTTGATGCACAAGGGAAACAAGTGTCACTTGTATCCCTTGTGTTCCAAACAAATCTGCTCATTTTTAATAATTCCTCTTTCTTTTCACTAATAATAATATTATTTTTTATCCTACAGTATAAATTATGAGAGTTTGTTTATGTACCTCAGATTAAGTTAAACTAATAACGAACGATAAGCCCTGGGGTTGTTTAAAGAATGTGAGGGTTAGATAAAGCCAACAGCCCTTTACTGAAACAAGAGGAAGGTCAGGGGGGGGGGGGGGGTGGAAAGAAACTCACAACTTTTGGAACAATTACTTTCCTTGTGAGACACCGGCTCTACTCACAATGTCTCTAGACTTCCTTTATGCCCGTATTCTTTAGGAGTTCAAGCGGTCTACTTAAAAAGGAAAACTTCCTTAAGAAATAAAGTAGAGATAAAGGAAAAAATGCGAAGAAAAAAGAAGAAGGGAAGAGAATTATGAAAGGCTCATAAGACATTTTTCAGTGGACTCTCAGAAGTTTTCAGGAAAATTTTTCGTTTCATAATGGTACTACTTATTTCGAAAGTGAAATTTCTTTTCACTGTATTATCCATGCAGTCTGATTCAATATAAACGAGAAATCACTTTTTACTTCAATCTATAACTGTGAAAAGATAATCAAATGAGTGTTCAAGCAATGAGTTTGGCATAATACAACGAACGTATTTGTCATTATTTTGTATATTGTATTACTGTATCAGGTCAGTCAGGGGTTATAAGCCCGTTAGAGGCCCCGTTATGTACGTTCAGTAAATTTAATAACGACACTATTAAAAATGTTGTGAAGTCAGAGCCACAATTAACAGTCGATCAAATGTGCATTACAAATTTTTTTTTTGCGAAAAAACGATTTTATAATCATAAAATAAGATTATAATGGAAACCTCAAAATATAAGTCAATTCAAGAAATATCTCCGAAATAGTTTAGGAGAAATAGTAAACTACTAAAACTTTGTATAATACGTTTTAAAATATTAAATACCATTGAGAAAAAATTATAAACAGCATCGAATTATTTTGTTAGTTTAATAAATAACTTGGAATTAAAATTATATTTGCGTTCTTGAATTAAACTTTTTTTGTTCGTTTAAAATTTGTTATGGGTTATGAAAGTTTTTTTTTTTTTTTTTTTTTTTTTTTTTTTTTTTTTTTTTTTTTTTTTTTTTTTTTTTTTTTTTTTATGTTATGTGGAAATTCTTTAGTTTTTTCCTAAGACATTAAACTTATAACTGGAGGCCCGGTGGCCGTGAGTGTTAAGGCGTGAGCCCTTAACACTCCGTGCTAATGGTCGTGGGTTCGATTCCCACTATGATGGGGTGGCTTTTCTTTAGTAATATAATAATAACCTATAGATAACCCGTCCCCCCGTAGTTAATAATAAGCATGGTGATACAGATATGTATTGCTATGTACATATTGATCAAACCGGAAAAAAATTAAAACAAAATAAAATTAATACAAAATTTGGAAGAGGGCAACCATTGTTGGAATTTCACTGGCTGTTTAACTAAATATTTCAATGATTCCAGAGGTATCATGTAAGTAACTTATCTCGGGGCCACTGTTTCTTAAGCCGCCTGGGAGGATTGTCCGGATGGTAATAATAATGGACGTTAAAATTTAAATAAAATAAACTTATAACTGATATAACAAACGACCATTTACGCTTATATGATTATTATATGATTTGTTTATTGATGTAGTTTTTGCATTAGAAAGCTCAGGAAAACTTTATCGCTTATTAAATTGTAAGTGATTCACCACCAATTTTCACTAAATAAATGCAAATGAAATTGTAATACGTTTTATAGAATGATATTTAATTTCTATGGAAATTTGTGTGTTCAATAGTAAATTAAAGAATGAAGAATAAAAGGAGGATAAATGTAAGAAAGGAGTAGTGAAGAAAAAGTAAAGCCAGGTTTCTTACAGATTTCTGCCGTTCTTTCTGTTTTACCTCATTATGAAGGGATGAAAACCCGGAGTATTATTATCCCTTTGATGTAGGGTGCACTCTTTTACCCTTAAGGAGCCGAGCTTTTCGCGGGAAAAAAATAGACTCCTACGTATAGGAGAAAAGGAAATATGATTTTTAAGGCAGGGGCTCTATAGAAAATTACGGACTTTTTATAGTGACTTAGGATATTTATATAAAAATTCCTAAATTTCGTTACACCTGAGATGAGAAAATCCATGGGCATTGTATTTTTTTGTAGTTAGTGCACTATTAATTAATTTAGTCGGCGTACTTTATTGCTGATTTTTTTTTCTCGTGAGATACGCACGACGTATACCGGGTTTCGTTACAGCATAAATTAGAACCGGTATGAGTATATTAGTAATCTGTGCCCAGACTAACCCCCCCCCCAAATGTACCTTTTTAGTTTATTTTTATAACGTTTCTCTATAGATTACCACTACGAATACCCTGTTTCGTTGAAATGTTACAAAAATTAAAACTCGTAGAGGCAAATTGGTAATGTGGGGCCGTAGTTTACCTCCCCTTTTAATGAACCGATTTAGTTTATTTATACAAAGGTTCTTTGTATAATTCTTTGTATAATTGTTCTTTAGGCATGGTCAATTGAGGTTTTTGGGTTCCGGGGTAAACCCCCCCCCCTCTCGGTGAACCGATTTTGATATTTAACAAACTCGTTCAATCGTTTGATAAGTGAACGCTATACACCCAATTTCGTGACTAAAAACAAAAGCTCTGGATGCTATTGTTTTAACAGACACATACCTAAATATATATATATATATACATATATATATATATATATATATATATATATATATATATATATATAGTGTGTGTGTGTGTGGACTAGACTGACTCGAGGGTTCCTAGAAAACCTTCCCATCCTAGACGGGCAAACATTTCGTTTTAGAGGGCACAAATTGTGTTTCTATTGAGGAAAAGCGCCTGATTTTCGATGAAGATAGTTTTTGATTTTGTAATAATATATATGTAAGGCCCCGTTTTCCGTTTGTCTGTGTTAAGTGAATAAGGATGAGAGAAAAGGTTGGCTGTCCATCTCTAGAGATGTGAGAACCAATCCGGTTTCTCGTCCAGCCACCTGCTAAAGCAGGAGTGGGGCACAAAGGGTATAAAAAGAGTTGGCTTACCTCCCTCGGGTCAGAGTCCACGCCCGTTCCTGAGGTCTTGGCCGAGATGGCGATGAGAGGTAGGTCAGTTCCAAAGTTTCTCTCTCACTCAACCTTTTCTCTTAGCGATGTTTTGTGACATTTATGTATGTTTTAGTAACCTCAGTGTAAATTATAGTTTTGAAAGGAATTTCCGCTTCTCCAAAATATTTCCCCATTATCTATTCCTTTAAATCCCATCCTTGCTAATCAGTCCCTTACATATACGTGCTTAATATGTACGCATACAGAATTCTAAATCACATATTATGTGATTTAGTTTGTAATTAAATATTTATTTTTTTAGTTTAACTGTCTACATATTTTTATTCCTTGAAACCTTTACATGCATAAGCACTTGTAAACATTTCACCAGCAAGGATTTTCATAGTTTGAATTTATTTTATCATTCGGTACCTAAATTCTACTTAAATGTGCAATATTAAAATTAGTAGTTGGTCACTCATTCACATCTCGATGATTTATAAGAAGGGAGATAAACATAACCCCATAAACTATCGTGGTATTGCCCTTGTGAACTGCTTACTTAAGGTCTTCACTCAGGTTTTATTGAATAGGTTCCTTATATGGGATGAGGAAGTGAAGTTATTACCTGAATGCCAATCAGGATTCCGCAAAGGGAGAGGATGTTTGGACAACATTTTTGTCTTGTCTTCAATCATTCATATTCATCTAAGACTGTCTAAACGCTCGGTGTACGTAGCCTTTGTGGATTTTAAAAGAGCTTTTGACTCTATTTCCCACCAAAACCTTTGGATGAAATTAAATGACTTAGGGGTCAGTCCTAAAATTCTCCGGCTACTTCAGAACCTCTATAGCAATGCTTCAATTCAAGTAAAAGTTGGGAAGGAATCGACTCGCAATATAAGAGCTACTCAAGGTTTGTTTCAGGGTGAAGTATTGAGTCCATTTCTTTTCGCATGTTTCCTTTCTGATATGGAATTATTTTTCAAAAGTAGAGGTGCTAAAGGCCTAAGTATAGACGGATACAATGATCTTCTTGTACTCTTGTATGCAGATGATGTCATTATACTAGCCGATTCTCCTGTAGATCTAAGAAGCAAGTTGGCCATTTTAGAGGAGTATAGTCGATCAAATTCATTGACTGTCAATACTTCCAAATCAAAAATTCTCAAGTTTCATAAAGGTAAATGTAGAAAAGATCCAGATTACTTGTACTCAGGAAAAATAATTGAACAAGTCCAACAATTTGTCTATCTTGGAGTTTTATTTTCTTCATCCTCGATATTTCTCAAAGAAACAACATATGCAATTTCGAAATTCAACGCTGCTATCTCTGTTGTCTTTAGTATTTTAGCAGGTGCAAAATGTCATTGTTGGGAGGCCACAAAGAAAATTTTTTACTCTATAGCAAGATCCACATTGATCTATGGCTCCCAGATCTGGGGCATTAGATATCTAAATTATTTGGAACAAGCGGAAACCAATTTCTATAAGAAACTATTCCAACTTACTAGAACTACCCCTAATTACATGATAAGGCTTGAGACTGGAAGTGATTATGTATCAATACAGGTTATAAAATCAACCCTCCTCTGGCTTTGTCAAATCCTATCTATGAGTGCTAATAGACTTCCAAGGCTTTGTTACAATAGACTTCTTCTTTTAGATCAGAGTCCCCAAAATAACATAAAGCTTAATTGGGTATCCCAAGTTAAAAATATATTTGTCACTTTGGATTCTCTAGACACATGGCTAATTCAGGACCCTAATTTAATCAAAAGACGGATTAATATAATTTTAGATGCCCAAAAAGCTAAGTTACTTAGTAATGATCTGGAGAAAATGAATAATTCTAACTACAGCCCATTTTACAAATTTCTTTCAGTATCCCCAGGCCTACCTCATGAATTTCTCACCAT
This sequence comes from Gonocerus acuteangulatus, assembly GCA_946811695.1. Classification (NCBI taxonomy): domain Eukaryota; kingdom Metazoa; phylum Arthropoda; class Insecta; order Hemiptera; family Coreidae; genus Gonocerus; species Gonocerus acuteangulatus. The sequence goes on along the minus strand of OX328123.1, from coordinate 21,327,076 downwards.
GGGGCTGCCTTTTGTTATTGCAAAAACCATAGCTCAGTTGAGAACAGCCAGCAACTACAATATCAAATTTTCAATAAAAAATATCCATTATTCTATTAACCCTCAGGAAATCTGCACCCTCTGTAATAATAACGTATTTGAAGACATTTTTCATTTTATCTTGCATTGTCCTATTTACTCCCCCATTAGAAGGCAATTCCTCCAGTTTATCAACCAACCTATTGAAAATTCCCGATTACACGAAATCTTAAACAAAGCCTCAAAATTTGAATATATACACATTTATAACTATATAAAAAACTCCTTGAAATTGAGAGCTTCATTAATTTCTGATTGACACAATAATAATAATAATAAAAACACACACAAAAAAAAATCCAATATTTAATATTAAGTAATCCATTTTTTGCACTGTTTTCTCTATCTAAAAATAATTTTTAATAATCACTTCTTGGTTAAGAAATTGTATTTTATATTTAGTACATGTATAGAAATACTCCTTAAATTTAATGCATAGAAGATGTAATTATTTTCATTTATTTTAAGTTAAACTTTATTATTTCACAAAGTATCTGTATGTAAATAGAACATATGGGTAAGTTTTATGTTGGGGTATGTTTATGAATATATTACTAACATAGGACTAAAAACATTATATAAGGTCAACTCCTTGCAATGGGGAAACCCTGTATGCAATAAAATAAAATTGAAATTGAAAATATTAAAATTAGTACATATTATATCATGAAAAATTAAGGCATTTTTAATCAAGTAATCACTTCTGACCCGGCATTTTCTCTAATCCGACGGCACCCCGGACCCGTCGAAGCCGGATGAAGGAGAGTCTCCTGTATATATATATATATATATATATATATATATATAAATTTTAAGGGGGGTCATTTTCGGTGTCTTGTAGGTAAGATCGATAAAGATTTTAGGCCATTTTCAATAAATTCCGTCATGAGTGCAACCTCAATAGCTACTTTCCTTCGTAGGAAAGTGCTAATAAATTGGAAGTTACACTACTACCAGTAGGGGGCATAATAACCTTGCAGTTGCCCCCCCTCCCCCGAACAACAACAACAAATTAATAAAAAAATTAATTCAGTGTCGTTTATCTGAGTCCTAAACCTATCCTGCTATGTGGTCGATTTGTAGTATAATATAAAAAGATGCGGAATTGAGGTTGAGAAATATCTTGAAGGAATAGGCTGCTTCCTTTGCTGAATTTCCCTGGCTTTTGTAGGGTGTAGAGGGTTTAAAAAGGGCCAAGCCATTCCTTGGACCCTCGTAGGAAGGCAATTTTACTCTCGCCTCGAGGGCCCATTCCAAAGCGAAGCCTTCACTCGGGCACCAATAAATACGACACTGAGTGAACCGGATGTTTCCGGTGTGGCTACAGATCCACTCTTTTTCGGGCGTTAATGAAATGGAAGAATTCGTCCGGAGAAGCATGAAGGAAACGGGCTGAAAGGAAGTTAAAAGAAAATAAACGAGAGGAAACCAATTTGTAAGAGGGAGATAAAGAGGAGAGGGGGAGGGCGAAGCCGAGATGGAGATAAAATTTAGGAAATGCTTTGAGATAAAAAAAAATAGGAAGGAAGGTACAGAGAAATCCTGAAAGGAAAAGAGAAAGTGTGTTGAAAGATAGAGAGATCGAAACAAAGAGATAGCGTGAGAAAGAGAGAGTTTGAGAGAAATGATTTTAAAAAATATCTAAATATATATACAAACACATAGGGAGAGAGAAATAAATGTAGGGTGGATGAGAGAAAATGTATTAATATTTATGAGTGATTGAGTGAAAGAAAATCAGGAAGAGAAAATTAGATAGTAGGAATCAAGAAAAGGATGATAAAATTAAATAGTAGGATTGAAGAAAACTATGAGGAAATTAGAATCGGAAAGAATAAAAGGACGAGAGGAGGAGTGAGTAGGATTGAATTAGGACGAGAGAACGCAACAGTGGGAAAGATGAAAAAATAACAACTACGGGAGATTAGGAAATATTGACAGGCTGAGAGAACGAACAAATAGGAAAGACTAAAAAGAAAACAAAAAGGTTGATTAGAAAAAATGTACAGAAGAAAAGTACGGAAGGAAAAGAATGAAGAAAAGGACGAGTGAACGATAGATTAGGATGTGAGGTAAAATAAGAGAAAGCGATTGAGTAAGAAAGAAGAAAAGTATAAGAGAACTACAGAGTGGGATGAGAGAGAGGTAAAGAGAGAGAACCGGAGAATAGGATGAGATGTAAACGGAGAGAACGAATGAGAGAACCAGATACTAGGATGAGAAGTAAAGGGAGGGAAATAATGAGAGAACCAGAGAGTAGTATGAGAGGTAAAGGGAGAACAAAGGATGAGAGAACCAGAGATTAGGATGAGAGGTAAAGAAAGAGATAGGGTGAGAGAACCGAAGGTTAGGATGAGAGGTAATGTGAGAGAAAGGGAGAGGGAACCAGAGAGTAGCATGAGACGTAATGGGAGGGAAAGGATGTGAAACCAGAGAGTAGGATGAGAGGTAAAGGGAGAGAAAGGATGTGAGTACCAGAGAGTAGGATGAGAGGTAAAGGGGGAGAAAGGGTGAGAGAACCAGAGTGTAGGATGAGAAGTAAAAGAAGAGAAAGGGTGAGAGAAACAGACACTAGGATGAGAGGTCAAGGGAGAGAAAGGGTGAGAGAGTAGGATGATAGGTAAAAACTACATATTTTTTTTTTTCCACAAGCCCTTTAATATCCTGTTTAAACCTATTTTTATCTTATTATTATTTGACAATTAATCATATAATTGAACCTTAAAACCAATATTTTTTTTTTCGCTTCATATATTTAAATGGAAGTGATTTAAATGCAAATATTCCAAATTCGTTAGGAATTTATTTGCATAAAGTTGTAAATAAATGTATGTGGAGTTCTCTTAATTGGAAGCATATTATTTCCCCTCTATAGTAATTTGTTGAACAATAGTAATTAATGCCACGTTTGTTTTACTTAAGTGCTGGTCATGTGGCTATATGCTGGAAGCACATTGCGTTATTGGGTTCCACGAATCCTACCCAATTGCATGACAAAAACATTTCTAATTTCAATTTGTAACGCAAGTAGCTCCATGATCATCTATATTGTTTCCCAGATAAATTAAACAATTTAATTAATTATTTCTTTGTTAGATGTATGTTTGTGTTACAAATTATATTGTGCGGACAGTTTCTACATAGATACAATCTAAATTTGCAAGGAAGAAATCATTGAACAGATATTCAGATAGTGCATAGTTATTTGCTCCTACCTGTTACTGTATATAACTTTTAGAAATAAATATTAGGAATATTCATGGTGTTGGGAACTGACAATGAGTTAGGTATTATGTCTTTAAAAGAGAAGCATCATATCCGGTGCAACAACCCGTCACCGAGTCTGGGCCGCCTCTAAAAGCCTCCGCCAGAGGGCTCGGTCCTGTGCAGCAGCTTTCCAGTTTCGGGCTCCCAGCAACTCTCGTGCATCTGAGTTGACAGCATCTTCCCATCTCATATTTGGTCTGCCAACTCTCCGTTTTCCGAGCATCTTATCGGTCAGTATCTTTTTGGTCAGATCGCTATCCTCCTTTCTCACCACATGGCCTGCCCAGCGAAGCCTTCCAATTTTAATAATTTGGCAGCATCTATGTCACCATATAACCGATACAACTCCGCATTCTTCCGTCTCCTCCATAAGTCTCCATCTCTAACGGGACCAAAGATCCTTCTAAGTATATTTTTTTCTAAAGTCGAGATTCTTGATTCGTCTGCTTTAGTTGTGGCCCAAGCTTCCGCCCCATAAGTTAACACTGGCCGGACCAACGTTTTATACAGATGGATCTTGGTCCCTTTAGAGAGGGAACGGCTTCTAAAGTGTCTGGAGAGCCCAAAGACGCATCGGTTTGCCGCCACAATTCTTCTGCTGATCTCCTGGGTGATGTCATTCACTGCATTAACCTCAGTTCCCAGGCATACAAAGCTGTTGACCCTCTCAAACTTATACGGTCCAACTTCAAACTTTCTGGTCCCTCCTCCTATACCTCCAACTCTTAAGTATTTTGTCTTGTCTTCATTGACAACTAGGCCAAGAAGCTTAGCTTCTGTCTCAAAAGCGAGGAACGCCTCTTTCAGGGACCGCTCCGACCTGGCCACAATATCGAAGTCATCTGCGTATCCTAAGAGCTGGACCGTGCTGTTAAAGAGGGTGTGCCTTTGCTGAATACCAGAGCGGCGCACTGCTCTTTCGGCTGCAAAATTAAAAAGGAGACATGCTAGGGCATCTCCTTGTCTCACCCCACTATTAGTGCTGAATGAGTCAGACACGTCAGTCCCCACGCGTACAGAGCAACATGAGTTTTTCATCGTAATCCTCACCAATCTGATCAGTTTTCCGGGGATATTCATCTTCTCGAGAGCCTGATAGAGTGCTGGCCTTGAGACGCTGTCGTACGCTGACTTGAAGTCCAGAAAGAGGTGATGCGTGACTATTTTGTACTCCTTGCATTTTTCAAGCATCATCCTCAGGGAGAAGATCTGGTCCGTAGTGGACTTACCTCTTCTAAATCCCGCCTGGTACTTCCTAATCTCTTTCTCAGCGTAGGGAACAAGCCTCTTGTAGAGAACATTTGAGAGGACTTTATACGCGCAGGAAACGAGGACTATTCCGCGGTAATTCCTGCAATCCATCTGATCTCCCTTTTTATGGAGAGGGTAGATTACTCCTCGGTTCCAATCTCGGGGAATTTCTTCATTTTCCCAGATGGACATGATGAGGTGGTGGAGTTCCTTTAGTAGTCCTGTTCCACCATAACGCAGAAGCTCTGCCTGAATTCCATCCTGACCCGGTGCCTTGTTGTTCTTCAGCTTATTTATCGCGTCTTGAACTTCCTCATCGTCCGGTGGCTCAACATCATTTGGAATTTCTTCGGCCTCTATTCCCGCTATTGTGTCTTGTGGTTCATCCTTGTTAAGGGACTTGCTAAAATAACTCCTCCACCTATCCAGAATCTCATGCTTGTTTGTGAGGAGGTTCCCATCTTCATCCTTACAGCTTGTAACTCTTGGTTTGAAGACGGCTCTCCCCTCATTAACTTTCTGAAAGAACTGGCGGCTCTCATGCACTGTTCGGTGAGATTCAATGTCCTCCATCTTCTTATTCTCCCATAGTCGCTTCTTCCTACGGTGAGTTCTCTTCTCTCTTCTCCGCTTGTCCCGGTATTCCTCCCGAGAGCGTCTAGTATTGTACTGTATCACTCTCTTGTAAGCCTCGGTTTTTATGGTCGTGACTGCTTGACATTCATCATCAAACCATGGGGCTCTCCTTACTCTTTCTTGGTACCCTAAGGTCTCCTGGGCTGCTTGCTTCACTGCCTCGGCTATTCCCGCCCAATGGTCATCTATAGCCTCACCTCTGCCTCGTAATACCTCTGTGAGCTTAGCGTCTAGGCATTCCTGGTATGCTTTACATTGGTCTACATCCATCAGTTTCGAGACATCATACCTTCGAGGAACCAAACCAGCAGTCATTCTTTTTGTGGATATTCGAGACCTAATCCTTGCAATGCTCATGTAATGGTCTGAGTCCACGTTCGCTCCTCTATAAGATCTCACTCCAATCAAGTCTGATCTATGTTGAGAGCCTATAAGGAAGTGATCAATCTGGTTACTTGTCATCCCATTTGGTGTTCTCCATGTGGCTCGATGTATCTTCTTTCCTGGGAACATAGTGCTACCGATGACCAGACCGTGGGCAGCGGCAAAGTTTATAAGTCTTTGCCCATTGTCGTTTGATGTTTCATGTAGGCTGTAGGCTCCAATCGTTGCAGACTCACGGCCAACTTGGGCGTTGAGATCCCCCAGGACAATCTTTATATCGTTTGCCGGGCAGCTCCTGAAAGCTTCCCCTAGGCTGTCGTAGAGAGAGTCCTTGTCCTCCTCAGATGCTACTTCCGTTGGTGCATGACAGTTAATCAGGGAGTAATTAAAAAACCTCCCTTTGATGCGCAGGGAACATATTCGTGGGGAGATGGGATTGAAATTCAAAACCAACTGACGTGCTCTGCCCCGAACAACAATTCCTGTTCCGAACATGTGGTGATGTTGATGGTAGCTGTAGTATAGGGTATGATATTTCTTTTCATGTGACCCACTTTCGAGCCAACGAACTTCCTGGATTGCTGCAATGTCTATTCGGTAGGTGTCAAGTTGCGTAAGAAGCGCCCGAAGGGCTCCTAGTCTGTAGAGAGATAAAATGTTCCAAAAAGCTATTCTTAGGTCATTATGGCGGTTCCTAGGTCGTTTCCTTAAGATCAGTGCGGCTTTATTGCTTTGTAGAGGAATTGTAATTGTGTAAGTTACAAAGTACAAAAGAGAAGCATACAGGTGTTCAATATTTTGAAAAGAAATCTAAAATAAATAAGGAAATAAAATTAAGGTTGAAATACCGTAAATAAAAAAAAAAGAAACAACAAATAAAACACTACAATAACAATTTGTCTTGTAAATATTTTATCACATGTTTGTCAATATGCTCATCATTTATTCAAAATTGAAGAAGTACGTTGTGTTACACGGAGTCACAGAGCCTTAAGCAGGTCCATTGGAATCACCAACGTATTCTGCAACTCTTTAATATATTTGTAAACATTTTTGAAATCCATTTTTCATTTACAATTATTTTAAAAATGCATGGTTTCATATTCCGAGTGGCCGGAAATGCTTTCAAAATGTATAGAAACCCTTGGTGGCTTCAATCATCCCTAAGTCCTAAATATAGAGTAAAAATCTTTGTACAGAAAAAAAAAATGTTTAACTTTACCCTACATTTTTCAGGAATTATTGATTTCTCTATTGGTTATTCCATCCTGTATATGAATACATCTGGTAATATGATACATGATACAATAGAAGGGTTCTGTCCTCAAGGCTTTACAACTTCATCCTTGATTAAGGCAAGAAGGATGCTCAGATGACATTGAAAGGGGCCTACGCAAGCTGCCTTCTGCTCCAATCAGTGGATGCAGGCGAAGGGAGATCGGTGAGCCTCAGACATTGATGCTCTTGAAGAAAGAGAAAGTCATTGCTAGCACTGCACTTGCTCACTGCAGAAGATCTCTGGGCCACTGTCTTCTGAGTCGCCTTTGTGGAGAGAGTGTATGGGTGACGCTCAAGCTGGAGAGGACTTCAGGATGAGTGGAAAGCTTAGGGTGGAAGAGTTAGAATCTGGATGATATGACATCTTTATGAGTGGTAAATTTATGTATTAATTGAGGTTCTCCGCACATTAATTTCATAACATAGAATATCAAAACTACTACGGTGAAAATAATATTGACAGTGAAAGTGTGACGACCTTATTGAGGGAATAGATTCATTTCAGACCTTATTGAGGGAATAGATTTTCAGTACAAAAGAAATCGACACCTCACTTTCTGCTGGATTCCGAGCCACAATAATATAAGCGGCAGCGATAAAGCGGATTTAGCAGCAAAAAAAGCGATTAAAGATGGCATCTTTAAGATGGCACTCGCACATCCTACAGTCGGATGCTGCTGTCCATTTAAAATATTATATTCACTCAATGTGGCAATATGAATGGAATAGAAAAAGAGACAACAAATTAAGAGAGATAAAATCAGAAGGCTTACAGAAGGTAACAAATGGAACGTAAAATAAAATATAAAAACAGAAAAAAGTAGAAAAAAAATATAAATCTACGATATATGCCTCACATTTTCCTGTAAAAATTTCCAAGAGCAATTCAATAAAAGGAAATGCATGGTAAAAGGCATTCGGTTCGGATCTCGAGAAAACAAATCGAAAGAGATAAGTAGTTCCTTCGAGGAAGTAGAAATTCCTTGATCCAAATACATCCCCACTCTAGACTGAAGAAATATTAGCTGATTTCTTTGAAACAAATTTAAAAAAAAAACATAAATGTTTTCAAACTATATACGTACTTAGTTTGATGGTTACAATTAAAATATTATTTATACCATGCCAGATTACTACTCAATCTATTTAATAGTGCTATTCAAAAAACCTGGAAAATAGGACAATGATATATGTTCAGCTGTAATGTCCTATTTATAGCAATATCCGCCAAACGTTTTTTAGGTAATAATTCCACCCAATGAAGAGATTGAACAATGAAACCCTTTTCTGACTAGCCAATATAGAAATAGTTAAATTACGACACAAAAGTGTCGGTCAATGTATTATGTATGTGTTTGTGAATTTGTATACAAAATATAATAAAATATGAAATTAAGCGTGCACGTGGTTACATATCGTCGATACAAATGCAAACTAACGAATATGAAAAAATGCATCTTTCATTGTCCATCTTTAATAATTTCTGCTGGACTTATTTACGGCAAATTCTTCAATCTGACTTCACTCTATTTAAGGGAAAGTATTCCATTATCAAAAGGTCAAATCTGCCGATTATTTGACTCTAAAAAAAAAAAAAGTTATGAATAAATACTTCTCCACGCTGAAAAGTGGTGATTTTCATATTTTTTAGTTTGCTTTTATATCGACGATATTGTACAATATTTATTAGTTTTAATTGCTCAAGAGTAGTATATAAATGAGTACGTTTTTTGTAATTAAATTTTAAACTCCACTATTTTAAATAAGTTAACTAAATGTAAATAAAATCAAAGAATTTATTATTTATCCAAAAATTAAGTTATGAATTCTTTGTTTAATTTTTATTTTGTAAACTAATGATATTACATACGAGATTCTATAAGTTGTAACTATAAAGCAATATAAAAATTGAAATTGAATGTTTTTAGTGAGATACAACTTCTATCGTGAACTATTTTCTTAAAATTTCTCCTGATGTCATAATATATAATAGAAGCGAGCTCATTGTTCAGTCTTATATCTGAACTTTAGTAAAAATAAAAGTTTTCTTCCAGACCTGACTTGTAGAAGAAAGAACTAAGAGGGGAGCAAGTGATATCTCTTGGAAACTTTATATAGTCTCTAGTTAATTTTATTTTAAGAAATTTCCATTGTAAAAGATATTTCTCTCACAATGTACCCCCAAAACTTTTAGACATTTCATCAAGAAGTTTTTTTTTCCCCTGTCAGCAAAAACTTCTTATTTGTGATTTTTCATCCATTTTGCTAAAGGTCAGTGACATATTTTAATTTTTAAATTCAGTCATTACTATTTTGTTTTCAAGATAATCTGACTTCTGTTCTATCATGTCTATTTGAAAAAAAAGTATTTTTATTTTATAAAATTTTTAATGCTATTTAACCGAAATGTTTTAGTGTGCTAAGTGTTAACCTCGGATGATCGTGGTCTATATGCTGATAATCCACAACAATTTGAAAGCAGTGATAAATTCTTTGAATATGATTTTTTTTATTACTGTTTTAAGACAGCATTCGAAACATTTTTTTTTTATTTCGTGTTTGACGGCGTATCAACTATTAGGCTATTAACGCCGGGCTATTTACAGGTTACTACCCTTTTATAATACCAAGAGCACGAGGGCGGTCACCCATTCAGGTACTGGCCACGCCCGACGTTGCTTAACTTCCGTGATCTATGGAAACCGTTCAACGTGGCTATGGTCGTTGGCTAGAAATAATTTTTTTTTATTTTTATGGCGCATCTACATCTAGGTCATTAGCGCCGACATCCAGGGTGCAGCGAGGAATTTTACCAGCGAGCCGTGGGATGATAAAATTCCTGCCGGAGGTTGGGAATCGAACCCACCATCTCCCGCTTATGAATCCAAGGCGCTAGCCATTAGACCACGGGAGACCCCGCTAGAAATAATGTTTTGAAAATTCAACGTTAAACAAGTTTTCGTGATCTGTGGCTTCTAATAAGTCAACTTTACTGGATTGCTTCATCAGGGTGACTCAGAGAGATAAAGGCTTAGGAATTCGCTAAAATAACATTATTTTTTTCTACATTTCTATTTATTGTCTTTAGTGTTATCTTAATTGTGCAATGATAATTCTTAAGGTGCAGTTCTGAATACAAAATTCCTCTGGATTTGAATGTATTGTGATAATTTAAAAAGCAATTTCCCAAATGAGCTGGGCACTAATTGATATGGAATTAATTTTAGCTGGGCTCCACGAACCCATCAAGATAGTATTAATCTCAAATTGATAATATACGTGGTCGGCTGCCCTCATCCCAAATGGACAGGGATTACACAGCCCCTGCTTATGTGGGTATGTGCATAGGGGATTCCAGGATTAGAAACATTTTCGTTCAAAATTTATATATTCTGTATGGTATATATAAGTTACTATAGAAATTAAAAATATCTGAATTCACTGGAACTTCCTTAGTATAACGTTTTTTTTTCTGTGAAATTATCCGAACTTTTAAGAATTGTTTTTTAATGGTATCTTATGTTAAATAATTTACTGGCCACACTGGGATCTGAAGCAAGATACTCAAGTTGTTCTAGGCACACTTCGGATTAATTCATAGCGCTTAGAGAAATTGAAATATCCGAGAATTAATGATAATTGGAAAAAACCATTATTTTTCCTTAAATTATTCAAAAAAGGGATTTATTTTTTTTTTTTTTTTTTTTTTTTATTTTTTTTTTTTTAAGGCGCATCAACAAATCTTGGCAATTAGCGCCGACATCCAGGGTGCAGCCAGGAATTTTCTCAGCGAGCCCTAAGATGAGAAAATTTCTGGCGCCGGTGGGATCGAACACACCATCTCCCGCTTACAAATCTAGCGCGCTAGCCACTAAACCACGGGAGACCCCATTTGAACAGGTAACTAAACTTCTGTCCCTGGAATAGCAATCGAGTTGAAAGGGCCTAGAATAGAAATTGATCCTCAAAAAGTCTACGTCATCCGTAGTTCTATCCTTCTAACATGGGAATTGAACTCAGTGAGAAAGCAGACAATGAGGTGTTTAATGTGTAAAATAGCTCAAATTAATTACGCAGTAGTAGAAAATATATGCAAACAAGATTTTCAAAACATTACTTAAAACCAAGAACTCAAATTGCAGAATAACAGTTGGTAGAACATTTAAAACAAACTAAAAACATAAAAAGATACATGAAGTAACTAGCAGGATCTGCTCCTCAAAATGGTTTAAACATTAAGTCATATTTGCGTAGTTTCGAACCTGGTTCATCTTCAGGCATCGTGTTAAGGTCTACTTTAATTTTGATAAGATGCTTGAAGACATACCTAAACAGGTTCGAAACGTTGCAATTATAACTTAATGCTTAAAAGCATTATGGGGAGCAAATCCTGCTGGTTATTTCAAGAATACATTAATCCTACCCCATTCCCACCTTCAACTTTCATAGAAAGATACTTTAAAGATACTAAAAGGCTGAACGAAAGGGAGGAAGTGGTTTTGGCGATAATGAAAATTGGGCATACCAAGACATATATATACATATATGAGATATCTATAACTTCTTTGATGGCGTCTGTTTCCAGCCGAAATGACTGCTTATAAATATATGAGGAACCGGGCTGAACCACTCTGATCCTTTGAGATCGTCCACAATGTCCTCTATGGTTCTCAGCTAACTTCCCGCCAACCATTCAAAGGCAGACGATAGAGAATCAGTCTTCCAGAACCCGGGTCCTATAAGGCTTTGACATTCCAGCCAGGCGATGGTTCCCTTACATCTGGCCGGGTCCTTATTTCCATCACTGCAAACTTAGGACTTCTAAGATTCACTTTCGTTCTTTGACTCCTACCGTCCTTCTCAGTATCATCAGCTGGACAGTTTTATTGCACAATAATATGTGAACTGGTGCATCTGACAATTACATTTTTCGTTAAGTAGTAAATTTTGCAGACTCAAATATATGCCTGACTAGCTCGTACAGAATTCATTGAGATCGAAAAACTACTATAAGTTGACAATTGATTAATGTGTGACATGGTTTGTGGGCCTTGTGCAGGTCACAGGGAATTAATTTGCCGGACCCCTCACGCGAAGCTGATTTTGTATTTCTATAGTTTCATCACTCAATAATCCTTACAGAGATAACAGGAGCAAATTGTTCAGAATTACCTGATAGAGAAATATAGTATATCTGTCAACCCACGCCAGCGCGGGAGCAGGGGCGGAAGAGTTTAAATTCCCGTGAAATTGGGATAGAAGAGTTCATCAAAGAATTCACGTTTGGAATATTTTAAAAAGTAAGGAAAAAATATAAATTGAAGAGAACAATATTTGTAATCTATATTATGCTCAAATAATATTAAGGTAATGTTTCATTTGTGAACATTATAAACCTAAACAAAGCCATGGTGTAGTGTCAGACCGTTGATTTTTTTTTTAACAGCGCATCCACAAATCTGGGCCATTAGCGCCGACATCCAGGGCGCAGCCTGGAATTTTCTCAACCCCTGAGATGAGAAAATTCCTGCCGCCGGTGGGGATCGAACCCACCATCTCCCGCTTATGAATCTAAGGCGCTAGCCACTAGACCACGGGAGACCCCATCAGACCGTTGATATCGATATAATATTAATGAATTTTGTATTTAAAAATATAGCCTTATGAAATATAATAATTATAAAAAATGATTACATCGTCGTTTCAATTTTAGATGATACCTACGTATTTATCACATAAATAATAGTTATCAAAAGAGAATTAACTACTATATAAATTTTTTATTTATTAATGATATTTGTAGTTGTATAAAAATGATATTTGTTGTTTGTTGTTATTTCAATCTCACTAAACACACATGTGGGAAATGTTTTATTTTATTAATGAAATCGGTCTCGGAGATTCCACTATGTGTAGTTTTTTTTTACACAAGTAGTTATACACATCTATCATTACCATTTCTAACATTTCAAAAAACAAAAAAAAAATCATCATTTTCCGCGTGGACATATAAGGATATGCGCCTTTCATCTCACTTTAATAGAAGTTTTCAAAATAATCGTTCAATTCCAAGGCTCCCGAGATGCAGAATAGTATCATTTCGAAATATTATTCTAGCAGATTTCATCTAAGCGCATTCTCTATTAAGAAATTTATCACTTGATAAATTGTATATTTCTCACCCATTTTATACAAAATATGAATCAATGGGTCTCACCCTTAACCTTTTGACCTCAACTTTCAGTTCATGGAGGTTCTCCGGGTCACGTGGACCACATGTCGGAACTTCACTAACTAATTTGTTAGCCCGCATAAATTAGAATGTAGCAAATCATAAGTCAAGTGCTATCTAAACATGAAGTATGAGAAATACTGGGATTACAAGAACACAAAACCCAGGCAGCACGAGAATTCACTTTTAAGACAGAACGTAAGCCTGACCCAGTGCCGGACATATGGTGAGAGAGTTAACAAGTTGTGAAAATCAAAAATTATTTTTGTTAACAAACAAACAATGAAATGGCGGAATACATGAGATTTGTCCTATCAGAATAAAACATTACAAAAATTACAATGTGGATTCATTGAAAATACAACCCACCCAAGGGTATTAATGAAAACTTCATGCTAATTATGTGTAATCATTAAATATGATGCAGACGCTTCCTAATTCATAATAATATAAACAGATTTATCCATCATGTCATCCCATAAGTAATTTCGGGTTATGTCCGTGGACTGTAGAATGTGTCAATCAAAATATTTTTGCTACCTCTTTGACTGTTACAACAGAATTTTCTTCTATAGTAACCTACTGGTCGTCAAACTCTTTTGATCGAACTGTAAGGGGATCGTCTTCAAGCTTGTGGTTTCTCGCTCGAAATCGTATAAATCACCTCCGCACTTATCGCCCACTAATGACATTTTTTCCATATATTTCTACATGTTTTCGATAAGTTGAAGCAGCATTTTCTGCTTTATCAAATCCCCAAAGCGTATGTGGTGTCTTGGGAGATCCATTTAAAGGGAAATGTCAGCACGGAATAAATAATTATCACCAACCAAAAGTTAATGAAGAAACGTATATTTAATGCTATAATAAACAAAAAATTGTAAACAAAAATAAACTGAAAAGCATTAAGATTTGACATTTTCCATTGGTCCTGAGGTGAATTACAATGACAACAGTTGTGACTTTTCCAGTTGAAGTATAAGAAAAAACACGTGGTTGCCTCAAGAAGAGCGAGGTTTAATTTCTTTGCTACACAAGGATTAGATGGGTTGTAGGGAGATTCCAAGTCACATGAAAATAAGTTTATCGAATCTAGCCCACTGAATTCCGTTCGGAGAGCCTTACGGTACCCATTGCACAACTGGAAGACAACCAGCTCTATCAATTAGGCAGAAACGATTGATCTAAGAATAGCACCCCACTCATGCAAAACCGAGAAGAAGAAGATGAAATGTAAATTAATTAATTTTATTTCATGTTACATAAAACCTACCAGCATTTCTTATGGATTTTTTTACTATTTACATTCATAATGTTAAAAAAAAGAAGTTGAATATTTTAATTGCTTTTTATGCTACATTAAAGTTTATGATATGTTTGTGATATTATTTCGTTATAATTACCTATTATAAGAGTACAAGGGGTGTCAATAACTGTGGTGTCAATAACCCATCCAAAGGGTGTCAATAACTAGATTTTGCACTTTTTAGCTAAAATATTGCCATATGATAAAATTAATTGAACTTTTGAACCAAAACTCCACTTGAGTTTTTCTAAGGATAGATAAAGAGGAGCTATAGGAAGTTTCAGTTTGATCCATTCATAAAAAGTATTTCTTTTTAATTTGACAACAGCAATGTAGTCTTAAGGGTGTCATTTTGACGCTGAGTGTAATAATCCGAAGTATATACTGGTTTTCACTCATTCTATAGCCTTTTTCTAAGCACTTCCTAAAAAAAACACATTAATAATTATTAATTATAATTAACATTAATTTACTTTAATGATAGTTTATTTTGAAGAATCTCAAGTGCATTACTTCCAAAGAATAATTTCCTTAAACCAGGATTTCTCTGCAAACGTATAGAAATAGATATACCCTTTACGTACCGTGGACTGCTCCAGCAGTCGAGAGCTGTCGGGACCCACATACCGTGGACTTGTGTAGAAGTCGAAGGAAGACGTGACCCACGTACCGTGGACTTGTACAGGGTGTCCCAAAAATAATGGTCATCCGTTGGCCAGTACATTCTCCAATGCGAGATCGGAAAAAATAACCCCCATATTAACCCCCGCAAAATTGACCTTGAAATGTTATTCAAGGTCAATTTTTTTTTATTGCATATTTTGAATCTACGAGTCAAGAGGATGAAAAACGTCAACGGCACCATAGGTCAGAAATGACTCCTAATGGTCAAAATGACCATTAACAGCGTATACGTGGGCCATTCCGTTGCCGTAGTTTTTTTTTTTTTTTTTTTTTTTTTTTTTTTTTTTTTTTTTTTTTTTTTTTTTTTTTTTTTTTTTTTTTTTTACGGCGCATCGACATAAATTTTGGCCATTAAAACTACGCCGTTGCCGTAGTTATTGAGTATTTAATTCCCTTGCTTATTATTCATAAAAGAAAGGGCAAATGGTAACTGAAAAATAACCTTCTTTTTTTTACTCGCTTTTTTATTGCTTATTTTAAAGAAAGTTATTCAACTTAAAGTAATTATTTATATGACAAACTAATTCAGCATAAATAAAAATTAATAATCATTGTAATCAAAATAAAAATCAAAATGAGTTTTAATACGACGAGGAGATCGCTGAAAGTCGAGGCGCTCTGACCGAGAGTGGGAAAAATATCCCGTACAGAGGGACCGAAGCCGGGTGCGAGTATCCTGTACAGGAGAACACACTCTTAGCGACTCTTTGCTTTTGTACGGAGAGGGTTAAACGCTCAGAGTAAATCTTCAAAAAAAAAAGTTATTTTGTTCTACTAAGTTCTCTACTCCATTCAAAGAACATAGAATAAGCTCCTTCCTTTAATATCCTCTCACAAAGAGGGAATTGGAGAAATTATGGAATAATGCTGATGTTGCGTGTGCACGAGGCAGAAACAGGCCCAATTAGACAACCAGTTCAACCTTTAGAAATAACAAAAGGTTATTCCCGTCTCAAGATGTTCAGGATTAAAGATATTTTATGCTCCATTTTCCTTATATTTTAAGGCATAATGATACATTTTAATTGGGTACTTAAATATCTTATCATACGCATTTACTGGTAGATTATTACTAATTCATTAAAAAAGTGAAGTAATAAGTAAATAAAATACCTCTATAATAATCCTAGGAACAAATTCTTTTTAGTAGTTAATTTCAAGTGCATAACAAGTCCAGATGTTCGGTTGATCTTTGCAGTTGCGAGTCTTTCCAACTTCTTTTGACTCATATTGATTCTTTACTATCAGCAAATATATATATATATATATATATATATATATATATATATATATATATATATATATTTTGAATGAGTACACATTTCCGTCCAATCGGGGCATTTCTATGTGTTCTGGAATCAACGTTATATTCAAAAATCTTTAAAATTTGTTTTATATTGAGAATAAGTTCTTATAAGTAACTTCTTACCTTCTAATAAATATGAACATAAATAGACAAAGAATCACGAGTCAACTAAGATTAGCGAACAAGAAGACATTTTACCTCAGCATCCACCGTCAAAGATACAAAATAGAAACGAACAAAATATGTACCAACTGTGAATTGTAACAAGAAGACTTGGAGCATCTGCTGTGGCGATGTCCTCAATACTCCAATCTTAGAAATACTCTGAAACCCATTATTGATGAACACACCAACAACTCCGTAACTCATTATTTCCTGACCACCTCTAACATCACCGATATAAACGCCTTTTGCATTTACTTGGAGGATGTAATGAAGAAAAGAGGCAACCGCAGCGTGTAGTAAACGAACCGAAATATCAGTTCTTAATTATTCTGTATTATAAAAGCTTATTTTATTTTCTTGTTTTATAAGAGTCTACTCTAATTTAATTTTCATGAATTGTATATGTTTACCCCGATCATATTTGTAAGAACAATGTTCAATTACAAATAAATATTATTATTATTATCGGGGTGGGTTTTCTCCGTTTCCGGGTGTTCAATTTACTTCGGGGGATATCAATCCAACCGAAATAAATAATTATATACATACGTCTACATACAAATGCTGGATATTCAAGAAGTATCGGACGGCTCTCACTGCATCCAGTTGTGCAGAATGCTGTTTCTAGTCCGCTTTTGGTGGTCCGGTAATACACTCGCATGACTGCACTATGCATGTGTCCAGTCTAATGCATGCCTTGTTGTGTATTTCCTGGCCACTTACTGACAGGAGTGGGAGAAAGATAACTCTCCTCCAAGCTGAAGCCACCCCTGAGTGTATACTTCTTAAATATCCTTTATCTTACGGGCTAGTACGGGTATGCCTAGAATGGACTTTCATTTCACCACTTTATGTGGGTAGTGCATTTTAGCGCGGTTCCTCCCTCCCCCATAGGGAGGAACCCCGCTTATAGGGTTGATACAATGAAACAAACGAAGTGCCGACTAGAAAATTTCGCGTTTCAGAACCCCTAGAGACCGAAAATAACGATGGTTCAAATTTGTATATATATATATATATATATATGTATATATATATATATATATACATATATATATATATATATATATATATATATATATATATATATATATATATATATATTTGTCTGTTCGCTCTCTAGCTAGAAGACGAATGGTCCGATTTTGATGAAATTTGGTACAAAAATCCTTCGTCCAATTTGAAAGGTCAAGTTCGTTAACCAGCAAAATCCGCCTACTGGAAGATGGCGTTTGGGGCGAAATTCGCGCAAAAAAAATCGTAACGCTTACTTTATTGAGTTCATAAGCTTCTAAGTACTCGTTTTATATGATTCCTGGGCTAGGAAAACGAATGAAACCATTTTCAAGGCGATAGCTTTAACCGTTTTCGAGAAAATTGGAAAAATATTTTTTGAATACCGTTTTTGGTTTGGGTACTTAGAATCAAGGGATTCAGTTGAAACATTTTCTGCATGTTCTACTTTCATCAAAACTAATATGTTGAAATTTTGGTTATGTTTGGAGTTAAGGAAGGGTTAGAATAAAATATTTTATTAACAGACTTAAAAAGTTTTGGTAACTTTGTATATTTTCCTTAATATCTCGAAAAAGGTTGAGAATCTTGGTAAACGAAAGAATACCATTAGAAAGCTTTCTAAATGCTCTACAAAAAAGGTTCTGATGAAAGTTTTGATTAGGCGATGTCAATCGGAGAAATAAGTGCTTAAAACTTTAAAGTAATTGATTTTGCTTATTCGAACTGTTCTTTTTGTCTGTTTTTATTCCTTGTTATTTTTTAATTGCTTATAGTTGGATAATGTATATTACAATAAAACAGATTAGGCAAAATAAGAAAAACAATTCATTGTTAGAAAAATAGCTTGCCAAGAGAAAAAGATTCGTTGACGTCTTTTGAATATTTTCAATTGCCTTTATGCTGTTGGTTTTTTTATTTTATTTTTTAATTGATTTTATCTGTAGAATTATTACTATAGCAAAAGAACACAGGAATGTGTGAAAATATTTGATATTTTCCAATTCATTGAAACGTATGAAATGAAGTATCGGTAGAAGAGGATTCTAGGGTCTTGCGGACCTGACCCCAGGTATAGCCATAAAACCCTTTGAACAAAGGCCGAGGAAAATATTATCTGTTTCTATTCTATGCTTTTCAAATGAGAATAGGGATATGAACAGGAACCGGGGTCCTGTCCGCCTTGGATTCATAAGCGGGAGATGGTGGGTTCTATTCCCAACCTCCGGCAGGAATTTTATCATCCCACGGCTCGCTGGTGAAATTCCTCGCTACACCCTGGATGTCGGCGCTAATGACCTAGATGTATATGTGCCGTAAAAAAAAAAAAAAAAAAAAAACTGGAACCGCGCTAAGATGACGCAGTTCCTGCGAGTCGGACTTTTATACCTACTGCCAGGTCTATCTCCCAGGGAAGGTGACCCTGGGGTGTGTACTGTAGGTGACCTTATGTCAGTGTAAGTGTTTAGTGTACTGTGTGTGCTATTATTATTATTATTATTACTGTGTGTGTTATTATTATTATACGGGGTGTCTTCTCAGTTTCCTGGAGTAAATTCTTTCGGGGGCTATTGCCAACCGAAAGAATTGTTGTTCATGTTAGTTTTTTTTTTGATTATTATTATATTTTTATGTTTCTTGTCACGGGCGTTCGTTTAAAAATTTTCGAACTATTCTTGCAGTGTCGAGCAGTACCGCTTGTTGTGCGTCTTTAATCAGTTCCTCCGAGATTTTCAAGTATTTTGTAGCTGTGACTGTGGTTTTTGGGATGAGTCCATTAGCCGATATAATGATAGCTGTTATCCTTGCGGAATCTAACTTATACAGATCTTTCAATTCTATGGCCAAGTCCTGGTATTTTCGAAGCTTCTCAGCATAAGATTTCCGAATATTCTCATCATTCGGGACAGCGATATCAATAATATCAGCTCTCTTATTCCCTTTATCAATGATAAGAATATCCGGCTTATTGTGATGGACAGTTCGGTCCGTCAACATCGCTTCGTCCCAATACACTTTTATTGTGCCTTTCTCTAGAAGCCTTTGAGGAACGTAGCGATAATAAGGGACCTTCTTATCCAACAAACCGAATTTTTCTGCGAGAGCTTGGTGGTATATCTTGGCCACGTTGTTATGACGTTGAAGATAATCAGATCCCGCAAGGATCTCACAGCCCGCCGTAATATTATTATTATTATTATTATTATAAGTAACTTCTGAGATAATATAATAGTTATTTACATGGTTAGGAAAAGGTATATTTCATCTTTTCAAAGACCCCAATGACATAAAAATCGGATTATAAGGTGAGATATTTCAAAATGTCACGTAAATTTTTCCCTTACAAATTTATAGGCTCTTCTTGATTGTGAAAAAATATTATTTTTTTAATGATATTTGCCACGTTAGGGTTTCTTGAGGTGCATTATTTTTGGTGTGAATTGATTTATAATGCTAGTTTATTTTTAAATGAAAAACGTATTTTTAAATTAACTGGACGAAATATAAATTATTGTTTACCCTCTAGTGGGTATGATCCCCTAATGGGGATGAAGTTGAAAAATTCTCCTAATGGTTCGCTGTTGTCCTCAATAAGTTCTAATCGGCTATAATAGATAGAGTAAGTGTCCTAATAGTATGAATATACCTTCAAGTCCACCCCACTACCTTTACCTGGGAGTTCCACCTTCTGCTATCCCCGTACGGGGATTATGCCTCCCTTAGTTACCGGGTGGCACCTTCAGCATTAGCACTCCTTGAGACAATCGTGCATGATTCAAGTGATATTTGCACACATTATAGAGCAAACTTACAATCGTGATTGTTATGCGGGTTTACTATCATTTATGCTGAGGCCTTACAGACACGTCGCTGAGGGGCATAATCCCCACTGGGGGATATTTTAGAAAGCAGAAATAAAATTTATCACTGGCTAATCTAACATAACAGGTGTTTTCAGGAGAGTAAATAGGCATAATTTCTGGCACTAAATGTCTTTTAACATAATTCGCGAGTTTTGCCCTCTAAAGGGTTAAAAATTGTATTTTTGTTTTAATATACTCTAAAAAAAATTAATTGATGAAAAATCAAGTCAATATGATTTTCCAAACTTGAGATACAGAATCAAGCACTTTCAACATATTTTATTTTATTTCTTAGCTTCTAAGACCCATATATATATATATATATATATATATATATATATATATATATATATATATATATATATATTCTTGTTTGTTAACGCTCTAGCAAGCTCAAAAATGGTCCGATTTTGATGAAATTTGGTACAAAAATCTGTCTTCTTATTTGAAAGGTCAAGTTTGTTAGCCAGCAGTATCCGCCCAAAGGAAGATGGCGTTTTGGGCGAAATTCGTGCAAAAAAAATCGTAACGCTTACGTTTTTGAGTTCATATGCTTCCAGGTACTTCTTTTGTAGGTTTCTTAGCACAGGGAAACGAATGAAACCTTTTTTAAAGCGATATCTGTAACCGTTCTTGAGAAAAGTTGAATCAATGTTTTCGCATGTCATTATTTTATTGTGGGTACTTAAAATCGCGGGATTCAATTGAACGTTTTTCTACATCTTGGAAATTAATCCCAACTGAGATGTATAAATTTTGGGTATATTTGGAGTTAAGGAACTATGCGGAAAAAAAAGATATTAATAGACATGAAAAGTTTTCTGATCTTCATACATTTTTCGTAAATATCTCGATAATGGTTGGGAAATCGTAGTAAGTGGAAGGCAACCATTCGAATGCTTACTAAATTATCTAAAAAAAAGGTTCTAAAGCATTATTCGATGGGACAAAGTCAATCAGAGATATAAGCCATTAAAACTTAAAAAGTGTTTGTTTTGTTGTTTTGAAAGGGTTTTTCTATTTGTTTATCTCACTTTTTAATTGGTTGTTTTAAATTGCATTTATCAGTAAAATTAGTATTGTAGTAAAATAAGCTAAGAAACGGTAAAAGGTATGGGTAATACGTTTGGAATAGCTGTGGAAATCAAGATGGCTGTGGCTAACCATGATGTCATATACATAGGTTTGTTTTGAATTCTCCTATCTATATAACCTTCCTCCTGCTACAACTGAAGTTATCATTATTTCTTATTTTATAGAATGATTTAACCCACGAGAAAATGAACTTTTATTTGCCATGAAGCACATATTTACAGTTGATTATTACAGTGAAACGAATTTGCTAGTAAAACAAGAAACTTAAAATGACAACGAATATTCGGTTGTTTGGAATAGAGCCTGCTGAGCAGTATTCGTAGAGTGAGTACGTTTTTAGTACATAATTGTATTGACTTATTCAGCCTTCCTCAAGAATGAGGATTAAGAATTATCCGCTTCTGTGTAAGTTGGCTACTTTCAGTTTCCTGTTATTTGTGATGCCTAATCTACTCCACTTCTTCGAGATATACGGTACCGCGCTAAGATGACGCAGTTCCTGCGAGTCGGACTTTTTCATACTCCTTTTGAATTTTTCAATACACATACAAAAATAATAAACTCCATAATACTACAAGCCACTCACAAACTTGCTGGAACAACCCTTTGCAATTCTGTCTATCTTGGATTTTGAGAAAAGGCAGAAATAAAAGTATTTCTCATTATATATTTTAGACAAGATAAAAGCTGAAGTGAAGTTGCCCCTAAGCCGCAGGCCGGTCCAAATTATAGAGACGGGAAGAGTTGTTAAATTTAATGATACCGTATTAAGGGCAGAAGGGGAGACCGACAATCTTCTCCACCTATCTTTGTAATTTCCACTGGCTGGAGGGTTCCTCTTTTAGTCTTATACCGCAGAAGCAGTCTTTGTTAAAACAAGCATCAAAAGCCGGATGGAGTATGAGGCATGACGATTTTATCTGTTTCTTTTTCATTTTGCATAAGTTTACTTTTTAATCATTCTATCGATCGTCATGGAAATATATTACATTTGTTTCCTACAGAGGGAGAAATGAGTTTATGACGTAGTAGTCTCAATGACACATGTGCTGGAAAAATGCACAAGGTTCTTCCATATTAACCTTCCAGTGGTCGCGCCCACTGTTGGAAAGTGGGCGGTCACGCGGCTCACTTAGTGCGCTATCGAGTTTATTTTCGTGCTATTGTGTTTTAAAAGTCTATTTATTTATGTTTTTCTTTACTATTATATTATTTACTGTAGGTAAATCATTATTGTAGACATATATATATAAATGGTAAGGTAAATAAGCTCGTTTTAGCTTTTAAAACAAATTTATTGCATCTAAATTATTTTATTTTTTTAAAAATATTTATTTTACAATAAAACTGGATATTCTAATGTGTATAAACATTAATGTCTGGAACACAATTTTAAAAAAAATTAGGTACATTAAAAGATATAAGCATACTCTTCAAACGGTTGACAAGCTAGAACTGAAGAATGCGTGAAAGGGTAGAACACCACTCGGCGTGTTAGGGTTTTTCCTTGGCATATTTGAGGTCTGTGGGCCCTTAATCTACCAGAAGTGTTAATAGGGCAAGCGGTCCTTGTTTTCGGGATATAGACACTCGAAGTCTCAATTCCGTGTTATCTGTTTTCCCTATTGAAAATTCTGTCAGCAAGATTAGGTTTGCTATTTTGTATCATATACTAGTTTCCCAGAAAAATGGTAAGGAAACTCTCTTTTTTATTTAGTAAACATGGATACGCCCTGCCCCTATCTCCCATGTTATAAAGCGGATCTTTGAGGCTACATATCTCGAAAACGAGTACCGCTTGAAGGATCCAATCTTTTTTCAATTACAGAGAACATTTTAATTAACATGTAGGAAAATTTATAAAAACATAGCTCCAAAATTGAAGCTTTGAAGGCGAACAAGTTCATGACTGAAAAACAAGTTTTGGCAGGCTCGGAATGGACCAATACAATTAAACTAAACGTAAATTATGCACCTCTTCGTGGTGTGCCAGGTGTAAGTGGACGAATTTTGGGTGAAGTAGGGCCTCTCTGCCGCAAATGTAGTAGAGAGACTGAAACACCAGCTCACGTGCTGGGAAAGTGCCCCTACAACTCCCTTCTCGTCACCAGACGGCACCACAATGTCAAAAAAGAAATTCAGACCCTCTTGGAACCTGTTTGGACGAGGTATGCTGCATCGACTCGGAGGGTTCAACTAGATTTATAAATGTTTTGGCATTCCATAAGAAGAGTAGGAAAGCCCTAATCGTTGACCCTACGGTGAGATACGAATGCAATGACCTCGACCAGGCCTCAAAAATCGACGAAGAAAAAAAAGGCAATTTACGAAAAATGCATCCCTTACCTAAAGGAGAAGTTCCTAGAAACCTACGGAGAAAGGGATTTCGAGGTAAGAGGAGTTTGGTTCGGGGCAAGGGGTGCTATTCCTAGAAGTACAGCGGCATTCTTCCAAGAGTGCGAAATCGAATTGGAACATTTGCACAAACTACCTGAGTCTATCATTGAAGACTCGCTAGGAATCATCACCACTTGTACAATTAAGCTAAAGGAAGTTACCGATCTGTCTTTTTCTTTCTTTTCTTTTCTTTTTTTTTACAAATATTGGGAATCTTTTTTTTTTTTTTTTTTGAAAACGGATGAATCTCCTACAAGGAGTGATAAGTAGGCTGTGTCGTAGCAACCCTTTGCACATGGGCAGCATTTCATTAATAAAAATGATTTCTCTCCATTTATTTTTTGTGTTTTATTTAATTTACTTCAATCGATATATTGCTCAAATATGATGACCTCGCAATTGTTTGCCCTTAAGCATAAGTAAACAGACAACAAACATTGCTCAAATAAAATATTGGGAGATTTTTTAAGGGTTGTATTTTGGGATTTTAAGGATTGCATCAGTTCAAGAATCACCCCCGAAGGCCAATTTTTGTATAATACCTCAAAGATTGTATGCCTTAGAAAGCATATTAAATACTAAAATGTTATTTATTTATTGATAATGCTCCGCATCTAAAGCGAAGAGCATTAAGTACCTTGTAGTAAGCTGATGTAGGCGCTGAATTAAACGATTCCGCTCCAAAACGATGCCACTAAAATCTAAGCAAAAACGCGAAGTTTTTGGAAAATTCATATATTTAAGGGGCTGGGGGTCTCCCGTGGTCTAATGGCTAGCGCCTTGGATTCATAAGCGGGAGATGGTGGGTTCGATTCCCAACCTCCGGCAGGAATTTTATCATCCCACGGCTCGCTGGTAAAATTCCTCGCTGCACCCTGGATGTCGGCGCTAATGACCTAGATGTAGATGCGCCGTAAAAAAAAAAAAAAAAAATAAAAAAAAAAAAAATAATAAAAAAAAAAAAAAAAAAAAAATTTAAGGGGCTGTAACTTCGCACAAAATGGGCCAATCGAGTTCGTTGTGGTCTCAAAAAATTAGTATTTTTAAGCACGAATATAGTCGTTAATGTTTGTTAACGACTTGAATAAAAATATTATAGTGTAAAATATCCTAAATTATGAGTTTTGGGGGTGGAACGTAAACAAAATGTGCAGGGTTTTTTTCGGGCACAAATTCTGCGAACGAAATATATAGTAAACATGGTCTGCTCTCTAGGTCCGGACTTTTTTTTTGTGTGTGTGTGGCTGCGTTATTTGCTGATAGGAATATTGAGAGTATTGAGTAATCATCATCTTCACGAATATACAGTAACACGTTTATCGACGAATTTCAATTTAGTTTAATTTATCCCCTCATAAAAGTAAACCGAGCATATACCTGCAGTATTATCTAAATATAGAGGAGTGTATACAGTTTCGAAATGAACGCTCCAATGCATAATTGACTTTTTCGTGTTGGTTTTTGTAGAACACGACATTTATGAATGAAATTAGTTTTGGAGGGAGATAGCCTGCAGGCAGAACCTGGCGCAGAATACTAATCACATGGAAACAATCAAATATTTAACTCCAGCTCGTTATGTTTCATTAAGGGAATAATTTAAATCTGCATAAATAAAATATTCCATACATGGAAAGACTAATGGCCCATTATTAATTTGAATTCATTCATACAACAAAATTAGATGACCACAACGAATAGAGAGTTCCGTTAAATATAACAAAACCTACGGCAGGCATTCACAAATAAATACTTTGGCTTGCGAATAAACACCTCTCCAGATGGAACGATTTCGCTGGTTAAAGAAATCTTAAACTCTTTTTCTAGGAGAATATTACAAACAAAATTTCGTGGCGTAAAAACAAAAACTCTGGCATGTATCGTTTTAACATAGTTATATATTATTATATATATATATTATTTATATTATTTATTTTTAGCTAATGAAGGCTGCCAAAGTGCATGCAAAGTTGGAAATATAGATTTTTCTGAAAATGAGACGTTCACTCTTAGCGGAGTCCCAACAGTTTATTACCACCTGTCAGTTTCTTATCATCTTCTTTTGACTTCTTATCACCTGTTTACCGGGGTGCATTTTCGTTATGTGGTATGTAGGATTGATAAAGGTTTGTGAAAATTGTTCCAATCTTCTTTCATGATTACAAACTCATTCTCCATACCTTCCGAAAGTCCTTAAAAGGTTGGCATTATGTTACTAATCCACAGAACAAACAATACAACAAAACCACAACAAAAAGTCATTTTTAGAAAATAAAAATATCAAGAACTCCCTATAAAAAAATAATTACAAAATGGAACGGAAAGAAGATTATATTCGCGTGGAATTTTAAATAATATTAGAGAAGGTTTAGTCCCCAGGAGAGGAAAGAAATGAAATAATCGGATTTACAAGTTAAGGAGCTTCTTAAAGGCTTGCTGTCAGTGGCTTATTCCTCAAGGAATATTTAGTAATCTTCGCAGCTTCCTGTATTTATAGAGAATGAAATGCGATAAAATACTTCAGATTCCAAAATATAGATATATTTACCATACCTATTGGAAAACCTATTCCAATTTTCGTTTTAAAATGTCGCATTAATAGAATATAAATAAACCCCCTTACTGGCTTATACGGTTAATAAATTGTAAAATATTTCATACATTATGCCTATACAAAAAGGAAAAAAGAAAAAAAAAGTACTTTATCTATACATATAATAACATTCTAACTGATAGCTGTCTGTACATGAAAGATATACAGAAAAATACTGTTGGGGCCTTTATCAACGCAATATTATTATTGCGTTGATAAAGTTCTAAATGATTTTTAGAACTTTTGTCTCTTTGTCTGTGCGCGCTAATCTCAGCTTATCCAATTTAGTTGCGGTTTTCACTCATATATTGCGGTAATCTGCACTTAACATTTAGTGTTTGTTTCATGCCAATCAGTTCATGAATAAAAAAGTTATGCGAATGTATAGAATCAAGTCGAACATTTCGTTAACACGATACAACCAGAGTTTTTTTTTTTTTTGTTTTTTCGTCACGAAACTTGGTATATAGTATTCCCCTATCAAATTATTGAACGAGTTCGTTAAGCAGCAAAATTGGTTCATCTGGAGGGGGGTTTACACCGGACCCAAAGTATTGTATATTCGCTTATACCGGACGCAATTATTGTTATATTTCAAAGAAACTCGGTATTAGTCGTGGACAGACAAATAAAAAAATATGTTTAAAAATAAACAAAATCAGTTTATTAGGAGGGGGCGGGGGGGTTACTTTGGTCCCATATTACCCAATTGCCACCAACAACCGTAATCTATCAATACATATAATAAAATTTTAACGGCTCGCTGTCTGTACATAGAAGGTATGAGGGAAAAAATACTATTGGGGGATTTTATCAACATAAGAGTACCCAAAACAATGATTTTTAGCATTTTTGTCTGTATGTCTGCTCTCTTTCAGGCGCAGGGTTTCTCAAACCATAAGGGGTCAGCTTAGTGGCTCTGTCACGTTTTAGCAATCCTAGCAGCCTGTATGCTTGATCCCCGATGGCTATAGGTCTAATATAGTGTATAGACAAGCATTACTGTAAAGTCGATTTTTTTTAAAATACCCATACGACGTGATTATAATCCAAAATAAACCAAAAGATATATCCATAAATGCTGCCCTAAGTCACTATACAAGCGGACGAAGTCGCGGGCACAGCTAGTACATAAATAAATGTTTAATAAAATCTAGAACATCTATGTTTACTTAAACAGCTTCGTAAATAAAAATAAAAAAAATAATTTGCTTTATTATTGAAATTATTATTACATTTTCTGTATTTAATTTTTTTTCTTGTGTCTTTATTTATATAAATATATAATACTGAGCAAACCACTAAAAGTTTATTAAATATTTTGAAAATAATTACATACACACATTAATTATTTGTTTGTTGTATTTGATTTAACATTAAAAAAACTGAATTATACTTTTTTTTTTTTTTAATTGTTGATTCTTTTAAGTTTAACATTCAAGACAATTATTTTTCCAACGTTGATCAAAACTTGCTCACAACTCATAGAAACTCATAGTACCCTCTGTAGTCAATATTAATGCCTTGCACTACATTATCTCGCGGGATTACGTACCCCGTGGAAATGTGTCCTGTTTTTCCTCTACTTTCCCGGGCAAATGGAGATCCCCAGGGTGACACGGTAGATAACAAAGCCAGGTGATGATGTAGCTGCTCTGAGTACCAGCAGGACAGCAGTGGATGTAATCCACCGACAGCCGGGATGGAAAATTCGACGGGGCCTTGATGAAAATTCCTCGCGTACCCCCTAACTCCAACATCCAGCTCCCGGGACGAAATTATGTCACGCCAGTACAGCTCACATCAGCTCTTTCGTATAGGAAAAAAAAGCTCCAGCTCGAATAATATATTCTTGTTTTAAAGAATTATATTAATATTTTACAAATATCTACTTTTTTTTAGAAAAATTAAATCACCAGTCTGAAATTCGAAGTTTCTCTTTTTTTTTATGCTCGGGACCATTGCAATGATTTTTTTCTTATTTTATTTATGAGCATCCACAGCTAAGGAAATTTACTCGAAACAATTATTACATACGTTTATACATCCAATTACAATATTACATATATACATCTAATTAAACAAATGGGATTATGCATTTAATCCCATTAATGTAATTTATTATACATCGAGTTACAATAGTAGAAAATACTTCATAATCAATCCTTATATATTACAGATTCATTCCTTACAAATCATATTTCTATAGCTTACATATTACATGCATTAAAATATCACATTGTGAAGCCGGTTAGCTGATTTTGCAAGAGACTCTACTAGTCTAACAAGTCGAACGTCTAAAGTGTTGTACATAATATGTACTACACTTAGGACGTTCGACTTATACATAATACATATTATTTATAATGAGGATTTATATTTACAATATTTGTAGAAGTTTTCACAAATCTCATAGTGTTTTTTTTTTTTTTTTTTGTAATTATGACAGTGTAACAAATAATACAATGAAATATAAACCTAATTACACATGCTGCGATAAAAAAAGTTCAAAATTTAGTATATTATATTTTTTGTTGTTACACACAAACCATAGCACTTTAATGTACCTACTTTAGGTATATTTTAATATAATTTTCTTACTAGTTAAAGTACTTTTTGTCCAAGCCACTTGAGTATCAATTTAATATATCTTTTTTTGTTACAGGTACGTTTAGCTTCCATTTCAGAAACGTGAGTAATTTTCATAAATAAATAAATACAACGTTAGTTTATTTTTAGTTAGAGTTTAGTAATCTAACGTAAGTTTAGCCCAACACTGTTTCTAATTTCAAATCTATCTTCAAAAATTTATTAAGAAAGATTATTTTTATGATTATTTTGTACGTTATAATATTGATTCATTATAATAGTATGTCATAATTTGAATAACTAGACAACAATTCTGTAGTTTTGCTTATTGATGTACTTAAATTATGAGACGATTGTATTCTAGAACAGTACGTTCGAAATATGGTTTTGAGAAGAACTTCCTTGAGGCTACAACCGACTAAGAAATTTAAAAAACAAAAATGTAAAAAAGGAATAATTTCGTTTTTATTTACTAAAAATCTTAAGGAAGAAAAATTTTGAAGGAAGGCGTTATCGGAAATATTTTATATACAAATATATATATATATATATATATATATATATATATATATATATATATATTTTTGGACGGAAGAAACAACCGAGGAAGAAACAAGTACCTGGCTGAAGAAGATGGAGATGAATCCATCGAAATATTCCAGGAAGAAGTGAGGAGGAGTACCACCGCTGGAGAAAAATGCCGTTTCACCCAAAAATACTATCCCAGCGACGAACAATAACATCAAACATATATATATATATATATATATATATATATATATATATATATATATGTTTGATGTTATTTTTCGTCGCTGGGATAGTATTTTTGGGTGAAACGGCATTTTTCTATATATTCTATATATATATATATATATATATATATATATATATACATATATATCAAACATGGGGGCGAGGTTAGCTCAGTGGTAGAGCACTGGACTAATAAGTTGGAGGACATGAGTTCAAATCCCGAGCGAGCACTAAAGATCTTTTCTTCTAGTGTCTTCGTTCATGGGTTGAATTCGGCCTCCCTGACCGTCCCAACGCCAACCCAGCCTTTAATTAATTAAATAATGGGTACCTTGGGTGCAAATGACTCTAGCAGTCGAAGCGGCCAATGGGGAAATCAGGCGGCCGGAGCATAGAACTGACCACACTATCTCCCTAGTGTGCGGTATGGTCATGAATCAGATACCTCTACAGTATCTGCCCCGCAGGGCCCACGTGGCCTGTCACGGGACTGATTTTTTTTTTTTTTTTTTTTTTTTTTTTTTTTTTTTATATATCAAACATAAAAAGCCTTTCCGGACACGAGGATATCGGACTAAGAACATCAGTACACAAACATGCAAAAGACGCATCTAACAAACAGATCGTAGACATCGAAAACATAACGTTAGATGATTTGGTTCACACATTACGCTCACATATATTAAACGACTGGTTGCATCACTGGCTACAAACAAACAACAAATTATCACAAATTAAGAAAACATTAAAAGCATGGAGTAACGAACAATACACCTTGAAGAAGAGACCAAGTAGTACTGACCAGACTTCGCATTGGACACTCGTTGCTCACACATTATTACCTCATGGAGAAAAAAGACAAACCGATATGCAGAGTTTGTAACATAACATTGACAATTAAACACATACTCACTGAATGTAAAAGACGCGACAAACTGAACATTCCACACGACCTACTACAACTTCTGACACAGGGTAGTCCATACTTAAACTCTATACTTCAATATTTAAAAGAATATGGTTTTCAGAATCTGAAGAAACGAAAGACATTTTTTTTTTTTTTTTTTTTTTCAATTTTACTCATTCATGAATGGAAAACCACAACATGTAGCATCCTCCATGAGCTAATAAGTAATTAAATAATTGTAGTTAGTTTTAGTGATAAGTAATGTAAATACACTAACTATAGTTCAAATAGTAAGGATCTTAATAATGTTTAGCACGAAGTTCTTAATAGAAACCTACTAACTTTTGTCGTATGCTCTCCTCAAACTTTTGTTGCATTTAGTACTATAAGTTACTGATAATTGTGAACATATAAATTTGTATTTTTTACTGTATCTTAAAAAAAAAGAGCAAGTCGCCGTCGTTGCGAAGCTCGTAAAATAAATAAATAAAAAACCTTTCCTTATCTATAAAAATAGGCTTAACGTCAAAGTAAAGTTATTTTTAAGCCTGTTGTTGCTTGAAAAGCTCCTCGATACAAGACCAATAAATTTCTTTCTGGACGGTCTTATTTACAGGCGTTACTCGTCGTCAAGTACACACTGTGTGCCTTCAGTTAGTACTCTTGAAACAAGTAGAGTAACAAACAATATTTATTGTAAAACTTTAACAAGATAACACACTGTAAAGTATATATAATAAGTAATCTAAAGGATCAAAGTTGAACATTAATTAATGTACAAAATACAGAATCTGTGTTTTTTCAACCTTTTCAGTTATAAATATTCATTTTCAGATTAATAAATGGATAAATTGCATACTGTAGATTTTGAACTTCAACCATCGTTAAGTACTTCCATCTCACGGAATCGGAATAAAAAAAAAAAACAATAGTATTGGACCCGTGGCTAGGTGTCTGAGAGACACCTAGCCATATTCAATGCTACGTTTAACACATTCCGTAATAAAAGGTACAAGAAATCGTAGAGTTACAGGATGCATGAAAAATATGTACATAATGAAAGTCTACTGTTGGTTGCAGAGGCCAAGTACAACAACTAAAGAGAAGAAAATACATGTACGATAAATATAAAAACTATATAAGTAATATTAAAATCTAATAACGCAAATCTGTAGGTAATTATTTGGGTTCATCGTTTCGAATCCGTGACCTAGCCTATGATTCTCCTCGAATCAGGACCTACATGGATACATGGATTTTGTTCCAGATCTGATCATAATCGGTCGAAATGTGTGGAGTTGTATAATTGACAAACATACATACTGACAGCTGGTTTTTGGTCTACCCTATGACACTACCCTCCATCAAGACCTAGGTACCTGTGTGCCAAGTTTGGCCAAAATCGGTGAAACGGTGTGGATATGTATAAGGAACAAACAGACGGACTCGTGATTTATATATTTATATATATTTAATACTTCAAAATCATGGATAAGAAAATCGAACTAATATAGATATGAGATAAGGATGAAAAGAGATACGAAAAACCGAAACCGCTGGAGTTGAAGTTTTCATGCAAATCCCCTGCAAGCTACTGAAATATTTTACGTTCAGTGGCCAACGGGGGCCTGGGAAATTCAGACGCCCCCCGGGACCAAGCCGGACCTACCTCTCACTCGTAAATAGGGCTTTTTGTTACTTTACATCCCCTCCAAGCTCAATTGAAAACCTTTTCCAATGCTCCGCTTTCGGATTTTCGAAGCGTTAGGGAATTGCGGTTTTGAAAAGAGCGTATGAGCTCCCGGCTGAAGCCCGCATCATCATTGTTCTATTGGAATTGTTGATAAACGGTCTAGTTCCTTCTTTCTCTTCTCCTATTGTAGTAAAGCCTTTGTTCCACTTCTTCTAGCATTCATATACTATATCTTAGAAGAAAACATTTTTATTTTTTTCTATTACAGCTGGGATATACAGTGAGCTTAATATGTATATATATATATATATATATATATATATATATATATATATATATATATATATATACACATATATGTCGTTTATTTTGTGCTATATGTTCCAAATCACAATGTACATAACATTTGTTTTATACAATATTTTATATTGTTGTATTCTACTGGTATATAAGCTGATTTTGAGAGACTTACGGGTATCTCGTTTCTTTCAAGTCCGTCGTGTGCTTTGACCTATTTTGCTCGACCCGTTGTTTTATAAGAGTCTACTAGTTGATTTAGATTGAAGAGACTGACTATTTAAGGGGACAGGAAAGGTTAAAGGGGAGAAGGAGGGCTTAATTGGAGAGGAAGGGTTTAAGTAAAGACGATTTCAAGGGACGTATGTGAAAAGAGGGTTATGTTTTAGTAGAGAAGGAGGTTTAAGAAGAGAAGGAGGGTTTAAATAGAGATGGAGTTTAACCAGAAAATGAGGCTTTGAGTCCAGAAGGAGGTTAAGAAAGACAAGGAGAGTTTAAGAAGTTATGTAGGTTTAAGGAGAGGAGTAAAGCTCATAGTAGGCAGGGAAGCCTTAAGATTGAGATAGGGTTTTGGTAAAGACGGTGGGCATATGAAGAGAAGAAGGGTTTAAGTAGAGAGGGAGAGTGTATGAAGAGAGGGAAGGCAAATGACGTTAATGAGGGTTTAAATAGGGAGGGAGATTAAAGAAGAGAAGGAGTGTTTATAGAAATAATGAGATTCTAAGTAGAGAAAGTGTAAGTACGGCGAGAGGTTAAAGAAGAGAAGGAGGGTTTCAGTAGAAAAGGCGGTTAGAGAAGAATTGAGGGTTTAAGTTAAGCGAAGGTGTAAGTAGGGAAAGAGGTTAAAGAACAATAGGAGGGTATTAGTAAAGGAGGAGGTTAGGAAAAAAAAAATGAGGGTTTAAGTCGAGTGGAAGGGTTTAAGTAGAGAGAAGGTGTAAGTAGGGAGAGAGGGTAAAAAGAGAAGGAGGGTTTTAGTAGAGAAGGAGGTTAGAGAAGAAATCAGGGTTTAAGTAGAAAAGAAAGGTTTAAGTAGAGCTGGGGGGTTTAAGTTGAGCGAAAGTGTAAGTAGGGACAGAGGTTAAAGAAGAGAAGGAGGGTTTTAGTAGAGAAGGAAGTTAGAAAAGAAATGAAGGTTTAAGTAGAGAGGGAGGGTTTAAGTTGAGCGAAGGTGTAAGTAGGGAGAGAGGTTAGAGAAGAGAAGGAGGGTTTCATTAGGGAAGGAGGTTCAGAAGAAATAAGGGATTAAGTAGAAAGGGAGGGTGTAACTAGAGAGAAGGTTTAAATAGGGAGGGATGTTAAAGGAGAGAAGGATGATTTAAGAAAAAGTTCGTCACGCAGGAGCTGCATAACTAAGCACTTTCCTCAAAATTTGGGTAGTGTAGATTGCTTTCCAGAACAATTTGCTTAAAATATCCTACATAAATAAAATAAAAACATGAATAGTTCTCTTTTAAATTTGTAATGAGTAACTGATCAATTAATAATTTGCTTCCAGAGTTATGTTTACACATGGCACCTATTACACTTCGTAATAAATACAAAAAACCTCATATTATCGTATTTTGATCTAACGCAGGAACAGGATACAGTCACTCTAGTGGTAGAAAGCGCTCCTTGCGGCGGCTTTGTGAACCTACGTCTGACGGGCTTTTCTATTGAAATATATTACAAATTAAACCCCCGCTTTCCGATTGACCGATTCAGCTCATTTCTACAACACGTCTTTCTCATGAGTTACCCACGACGTATACCGCGTTTCGTTACAATACAGCAGAAATTACGACCGGTATGAGTATATTAAGAATTTGGGTCAGGAGTAAACCCCCCCTTCTAATGAACCGATTTAGTTTATTTTTACAACACATATTTACCTGTAGATTACCACTACGAATGCCGAGTTTCGTCGAAATATACCAAAAATCACTGCTGGTAGTGGCGAATTGGTATTGTGGGTCCGGAGTAAACCCCCCTCCTAATGAACCGATTTAGTTTATTTTTACAACAGTTATTTACCTGTGGATTACCACTACGAATACCGAGTTCCGTTGAAATATACCAAAAATCACGGCTGGTAGTGGCGAATTGGTATTGTGGGTCCGGAGTAAACCCCACCTTCTAATGAACCGATTTAGTTCATTTTTATATCTCACTTTTCTCTTTATATTACCACTACGAATACCAAGTTTCGTTGAAATATAACAAATATTACGGCTGACATAGTCAAATTAGTGTTTTGGGTTCGGGGTAAACCCCCCCTTCCGGTGGACCGACTTTGGTGGTTAACGAACTCGTTCAATCGTTTGCTAATTGAATGCTATATACCAAGTTTCGTGACGAAAAAACAAAAACTCTGGCCGCTATCGTGTTAACAGACACATATATATATATATATATATATATATATATATAAATTTTAACGGGGGTCATTTTCGGTGTCTACTAGGTAGGATCGATAAAGATTTGAAGAAATTTTTCAAAAATTCCTTCAAATACTACCTCAATAGCTACTTTCCTTCGGAGGAAAGTGCTAAAAAGAAATGGCTTAAGGAGTGAGCAAAGGGTAAAGAATTATAAAAAAAAAAAAAAATAATAATAAATAACTGTTTCCATTTTAATCTTTGCAAATGACTTTAGGGATAAGAACGGAAATGCGCTAAGATGGCACAGTTCCTAGGAGTTGAACTTTTTGCTTAGCCTCACCATCAATTGAGAAATGAGTTTGTCATTAATATTGGAGAACTAGATAGAAACAAAATATTCAGTTGAATTGCTTCTGTCAAACGCATCCATAAAAGTCAAGTAAATTAGTCAAGGAATTTCTTGTATTGCCATTTTTCCGTCCATTCAGAGATGTAAGGAATCGAAGTTTTAAAAATCGTTTCATTTAAGCAAAAGGAATGGCTGCTTTGTGAGTATTCGAGCGGCGGGAGGTCACGGAGAATAGTAGTTAAGTTTCATTTTCGCCAAACGATTGGATCCCCTCAAAGACTTCTCGGCCTAACTTTATAAAAGCTTTTCGAGTATTTTTCCCTTTTTACTTTTTTTTTTTTCACTCCGAATTCATTAATAAGGACGCTTTCAAGGAAAGGAGAAGTTTTCCTTGTTGTTCATGCCAAAGCGAAAGGAAGACAAAAAAAAAATATCATAGCAACTTGAGGAACATTGCCATTTTATTAAGGCTGGAAGGGGTCGCTATCTCAACAATTTCACTTTAAGAAGAGAGACTTAACTATTGTGACAAATCTACTTTACAACCTTTCATCCCAAATACCTTATTATAATGTATGGATATCCACACATTTTTCGGGGAGATTGTAAACTTAAAAAAATGTCTAACTCGCTTGCTCTGCACACACTACTACAAAGAATATTTTCGTTTATAACAGATCGTTGACCTTTTGGAATGCAAAGATAGATTTAATCAGGGTTCGATCTTGTTTACATAATAAAATTGACATATCGATTATAGATTAGCTGATTATATTTCGCCATGTTGGATTATTTTAGACCATGATCAGTTTAGACGTTGCCGTACTGGTGGAAGTTTATCCTCTTCAGGTTGAGGCTGTAAATTTTATATTTGTAACTTTTCCCCCTGAAGAGGCACCAAAAAGTTGTGAAACATGTAGGGACGTAATAAAGTTGGTGAAGTCTTTATTATTTGACCTTTCGACTAGCACAATAATAAAATTACATGCTTTATTAGAAAGTTCCCTTATTTTTTGCCGATGTTTCGGCTTGAAATTCAAACCTTCATCAGTGCTGTAAAACAAAGAAGTCAGAGCCAATTATAATTGGTATACAGAAGAAATTAAAGGAAAACCATTATACATAGATTAGGATGAATGATACATATTACTAATTCCTAATGATATTTTCTAGTAAAGTACTTGGTAATTTTTCCATTCATAGAATTATTACGATTTTTCGTCGGATTTTTTAGTAGAAAATTAATTATTCACCATTTTCGAAAAAAATAATATTTCTTTAATAACCTTTATACTTTACTAGATTTACACCATCTTCTTTTAAAATAATTTCAGTTATTTGGTCTAGTTAAAAATGGCCACCCGTGAAAAAAGAGGGTTTACCTTCGTCAGAAAGAGTGCTGTTTTCGAAGAATTAGAACTTATATTTTTTGTTCAATTAAACTTCGTGCAGGCGCGGCTAATCTGTGAGATGAGGTGCCTAGTTTTTGGAAGATCGAGCGATTTTTACCGGAAACCAGTTGGCGGGCATAGTACCTTCCTGTCTCTTCACCTCTCATACTTGTCAACGTGTGTTTTCAGTGCACTTCCAGTCTCCGTGTTGAATGGGTTCATCTGGTAGATGAGTCGCGTCATTTTCATGAATGAATGAATATTTTTATCATAAACCTAATAAACCTATTATAGTTATTATTCCTACCTCATAAGGTCATAATTCTGCGCCACTCCATGTTAAAATTTTTTCGCACTGATTTTTCAGATTTTTTTGTAAAATGTTCAGAGGTATTTAGTTTGGAACATGCATACATGGTTCGTGCTAACTATTATAATATAGGTTTCAACAATGCTCAGCAAAAATTCGATCTTGTGGAATAACTTTCTCGACAGATATACATATTTATCATTCTCGATTTTATGATGATAATATTTAGTTGCAGATTTACCAAAGTTTTCACACCTAACCTCCTTGTTCATTTTATTTATTAATAATAATTTTACGTTATATATTATTACTATTTGTAAGTTATAAAAAAAATACTTCTAATTTACAAGTATGAGTGATGTACAAATATGAGTGTCGCATTAGATACGTGATGTACTGTCAACATTCATATGAGTGTCGCATTAGACACGTGACATACTGTCAACATTCATATGAGTGTCGCATTAGATACGTGATATACTGTCAACAATCATATGAGTGTCGCATTAGACACGTGATATACTGTCAACATTCATATGAAAATAATGTTTAATTTAAAGTACAAATAAAACTCAGTTAGAATATGTAAAACTTTTTTTATGGAATGATATTTGAACAAGAAGTTGAATTTATCTACTTTTACTATTAAAACATTGTTCCAAATCTCACAGATAAGGTGCGCCGGACTGTGTGAGGATTATTACCTCGCCCGACCAAAGGTTAAACATTTCGTATAAAACTAATAGCATAAATAACAGAAAAATGTCTATTTTTTCGTTATCCATAAATTTGAGAAAATTAATTTAATTTTGACCATACAAAGTATCTAGTATTACCCCTTATATAGGTAACATAGAAATATATTAAATGTATAAGCGCAGGATGGAAATAGGCATATCTATGAAAAGAAGAGTCTTTCAGCATATTGTCAATAATGTTCTTTTGATAATAAATATGCACTTTTTTTGCATGACTGCAACAAAAAAGAAAAAGAATTATTTTATTATAATAAAGAACCTATTACATTATTCTTGTTTTAGTTCTTTTATAAATATCCTTAAGAATATTTGATATAATATCATTGCACATGTTAGATTCACTAGAATCTTGAGATGGTTGGAAGCTTGCAGCATAGAATGCACTATCTAGGATAACACCTCGAGGCAGCCCCTTGGGAAGCACGTAATGCATTTCTAGCGTAGCCTGCATTGTATGCTGTGTTGTAATGGGCTAATTAGCTATGCTACGTAGTCGGTGGTAAATCCTCTGTATCTATAATATTCAAGACGTTTAGTCATGGCTTTACCTAGGATTTCGGCTTTCCAATAGTTTACCAGTTTTTTTTAAATTTAATTGCTAAGGTGTTGAAAATTTTGTTGCACTAACTACCATAGATAGTGGTAGTTTCAAAAATTTCAATTCCAACATTCCCGTTGCAGCTGAGCCTCACCAAGATAAGCTGCTGCTAGTCTTGCAGAAAGCATGGTGACAGCAGAAGATGCGGACCAAGAGGGTAAGACACTACAGACTGCTCGGAGAACAGAATTGCCCAAGGAAAGGAGTACCAAATTATCGAAACCTCGAATTAAAAAATCTTCGGGAAAATAAACGGTGTACTCTATTGTAAATAGCTACGTTATTTTCAAGACATTATTTTTTCATACAATGTTTTAACGTTGATGATAGCAAGCAATCAGTAAATAGCGCAAATGTAAATTGTAGATACTCTACGATTCTAACCTTTGTGTTAAATTTTGTATATGTAAATTCACAACCTTTTTTATTTTTGTGATAAGTTATTCAAATTCCTAGTAGTACTGATATTTTATAATTCAAATTTATTTTCTGTTTGTTTAAATTGGAGCTTATTGTCTTAGCTAAGGAGCTCTTAAATAAATAAGTAATCCAAAAAATAACTTATTTTTATATTTAGAGATTCCCTTTGGTCAACTTACTGGCATAATACTTACAAACATTTTGAAGGACATCATTTAATTCCAAAATTCAATCAAATGCGTAACACTTTTATGGACTATCAGGGCACGAGGGCATAACTCATGCCCAGAAAAGAGATGTTCAAAGACAAGCCATGTAAGCTAACACTCCGTAAGGTACCTCAAGCGCGGTCAGATAGGCGAAAATAATTAATTCCGCATGCGCAGACTTCAATGGGACTTATTCTCTTTCGCTGTTCCTTGTGTTTAACATTTAATGACTAAACATTTTTTTAAACACTATAAAAACTGCCTATGTTCGTTTTAGGGCCGGGAAGGGTTTTGTGAGGTCAGGTAAGGGAGATAGTGTTTAATTTTTATCAATAATTAGCAAAATTATAAGACTGAAAACAATTTAAATTTCCCAAGGAGGTTATTTTTGTTGTGAATTTTTCTGCGCCTGGAATATAGGCCACTCCCATTTCTTCTTATCTAAACCATTTATTTTTACAGGGGATTTTATAGTTTATATTGCTTTCAGTTTTAGCTTCTGATAAGTATTGATTAACTGATAAGTATCTCCCATGCCAGCACACTCAAACCGTAGCCTGGTCCAAAACAAAAGTAATTAATTTTGATAGAGTTTCACGTAAACTTCAAAGCTCAATGGCTTTGAAATTGCTGAACAAAAGGGGGAGTGATACGGAATATTACCTTCAGAAGTTAGCGGTAGCTCCATTGAACTTTTCCGCCTATTTGAACGGGTTTTATGACCGAATGACGCAATTTACAATGATGCGACGGCGTACTGCACAAAACTGGTAAAAAATTCAGTCCCAGTGGGCAGACTAACATTAACAGCAATCAAATTTTTAAAAAATGAAGAACCCTAAATATAACGAGGTAACAGGAGAGATTAAATTAAACTAACTAGACTCCGTATTGGCCAATCTAACTTATGCACACATCATGGCTGAAGAAGGCAAAACCGTTAACAATCTCATATGCCTACATACATTTTATTATACTTTGATTGGTAGAAGGCATTATATAGCCTCGGTATTTTATTATACTTTGATTGGTAGTAGGCATTATATAGACTCGGTATTTTATTATACTTTGATTGGTAGAAGGCATTATATAGACTCGGTCTTTTATTACACTTTGATTGGTAGTAGGCATTATATAGCCTCGGTATTTTATTATACTTTGATTGGTAGTAGGCCTTATATAGACTCGGTAGTTTATTATACTTTGATTGGCAGTAGGCATTATATA
The DNA here is from genome assembly GCA_946811695.1 of Gonocerus acuteangulatus. Classification (NCBI taxonomy): domain Eukaryota; kingdom Metazoa; phylum Arthropoda; class Insecta; order Hemiptera; family Coreidae; genus Gonocerus; species Gonocerus acuteangulatus. Next base: position 21,286,659 of record OX328123.1, on the reverse strand, counting down.
GACTCGGTATTTTATTATACTTTGATTGGTAGAAGGCATTATATAGACTCGGTAGTTTATTATACTTTGATTGGTAGAAGGCATTATATAGCCTCGGTATTTTATTACACTTTGATTGGTAGTAGGCATTATATAGACTCGGTATTTTATTACACTTTGATTGGTAGAAGGCATTATATAGCCTCGGTATTTTATTATACTTTGATTGGTAGTAGGCATTATATAGACTCGGTATTTTATTATACTTTGATTGGTAGTATGCATTATATAGCCTCGGTATTTTATTATACTTTGATTGGTAGTAGGCATTATATAGACTCGGTATTTTATTATACTTTGATTGGTAGTAGGCATTATATAGACTCGGTATTTTATTATACTTTGATTGGTAGTAGGCATTATATAGACTCGGTATTTTATTATACTTTGATTGGTCGTATGCATTATATAGCCTCGGTATTTTATTATACTTTGATTGGTAGAAGGCATTATATAGCCTCGGTATTTTATTATACTTTGATTGGTAGTAGGCATTATATAGACTCGGTATTTTATTATACTTTGATTGGTAGTAGGCATTATATAGACTCGGTATTTTAAAACTTCCATTCTGTAAGCATACTCCAAAATACATTTTAATATTTGATTATTATTAATTCCTTACTATTCTTAATTTTACCATAAAATGTATTTTATGTTGAGTAACATCAAATATAATTAACCGAGAAGAATGTTACCAACATTGTTTAAGTATGAAGCTTATTTGTGCCGTGATCTGGAGTTTCTACAAACACACGCAGACGCTCACTGATGTTTATGTATTCGATCATGCAGTGTTTTGAAGAGAAATTTCCATCTGCATGCAAAGATCATTGTGGTCGTGTAATTAATGTAGAATTGTTATCATTGGAATTATACGTTATCCTATAAATTTATTATTGATTGATTTTATAGATAAACTACCATGCAAATTTCTCCAGAAGTGTAATAGGACATACAATTTAAAGAAATATAGTTTATTTTCAATACCTAATTAAATAAATTTAGTACGGGTGTAAATAGGTGGGCTAAAGAGTTTCTTGCTACTTCTTGTAGGAACTCTGCTAAGCTATAAGTGCCCTGTTCCACTGCTTAGCATCTCCTAGTATACCTGATTCCTGGAACTTATAGGTTCCACCAAAGGGGTACTTGAAGATGAAAAGCCACACTCCCTATTGGCTTCCTCTATTACAGATGAAAATAATTTCGGACTCTCAAAATCAATCCAGTGTTTATTACCTTAATAATTTCTTTTTCCGCCAAATTACAAATGCCATGACTTTGCTTTGTAGTGCTAAGTGTAGTTAGAATAACATTATTTTTCTACTTTCTTTTTCGAGTTCTTAGTTTCTTTACTAACAGGCACTTAGATGAAAGACAGAAAGTGCATTAAAGCCAAGACTACCAAGGTACTGGTGAACTCCAACGAGAAAAGGGTGCTATTGAAAGACAAAACCTTGTTAGCATTTCTATTGCTCGCAGGATCGTTGATTTTCTATTTCCTCTGTTTTCTCTACTAACAGGCACTTTGATGAAAGACAGAAAGTGCATTAAAGCCAAGAATACCAAGGTACTGGTGAACTCCAACGAGAAAAGGGTGCTATTGAAAGACAAAACCTTGTTAGCATTTCTATTGTTCGCAGGATCGTTGATTTTCTATTTCCTCCGTTTTCGATTTTCTCCGAGATATCCTGTTATGGAAATGGCTAACAGGCAGTTAGAATTAGTTGAATAAATTCTATGAAATATGTCGTCGATACAAAAGCAAACTAACGAATATGAAAATCACCACTTTTCAGAGTGGAAAAGTATTTATTCATAACTTTTTTTTGGACAGTCAAATATTCGGCAGATTTGACCTTTTGATAGCGGAATACTTTCCCTTTAATAGAGTGATGTCAGATTGAAGAATTTGCCGTAAATAAGTCCAGCAGAAATTATTAAAGATTGACAATGAAAGATGCATTTTTCATATCCGTTAGTTTGCATTTGTATCGATGATTTCTATGCGATGCTTTGATTTTCTCAAAAAATCACTCTCCTATATAAATACGCTAAATATACTATTCAAAGCACACAAAAAATAAATAGCAACAATAAATTAGGTACTTGTAACAATGGAAATAATTGATTTGTAAATTACTGGCAATAATAATTATTATTCTCAGTCATTTTTTCTACTGTATAAATTATAATTTATACAGTAGAAAAAAACGGTAAATTTCTTCACAAAGATAAACGATTGGTGGTGGTAATTTATTTTTCCTCTCAATGCATTTTTTTGGGAAAAATGTAGAGTAATGTGGAACTCATACTGAAATAAATTTTAGATTAACATGCCTTATACCGAAAATATATTGCTTAAAACTGTGCTCCTTTACAAAATCCATAAGTAAGCCATTATAATTATAAAGCAATTTCTAAATGACTGCCTCAAGATCCCTCTAAGTTTTAATGGAACGGGAGTGTGTTGAGTGAAATTGTTAGGAGTTCTCGGGTGAAGTATCGAGAGTGGAGTGGTGAAATATGAGATTGAGATCCTTCCTTTCCTCTAATGAGCGAGTAGCTACCATTAGTTGTGGGTTAATGGCAGCCTCTTCTACCGATCAATTCACCAATCTTATCTCTCTTTTTCCCATTATCTTTTGTGGGGTCTTCCGCCATACTAGTCTCGCTTACCGAATATCAGGGGAAACGGAAAATCTCACGTATAAGTGAATATTTCATATAACTGAGTAGTACTAGGTTTCGAGGCTATTATAAAATAAATTCTTCATAAAAAAAGGAACAATTTTATTGTTTGTACATATTTTGTTGTTAGATAACGTTGTACATTATTATATTTTCAAGATTCATACCAAGAAATTCTCCTCGTTTTTTTTCCCTCTTGCCGGTAATAGTTGCAAGGATTGACAAAGGTCATTTCAGCCGGGTGGCTATGTCTATTTTTGTTACGTTGGGGTTGTAATCAACTTCTTTCAGGATTTTTATTTTGTCTTCAAGCGAAAGTTTTGTTCTTGTTTATTTACTCATATCAAAAAATAAAGGGACAAGAGAACACGGCTACTACCAACTGTATAGAGAACTGAAAAACGAGTGAGTAGAGGGAGGATAAATCACTTTAAGTGCCTGACACTGAGTGCCGTGTTATTAGTGCGTGAACGAAGGAAATCACACAAGATAGAGTGTATAGAACACGGCTGGATTACTAGAATCACAAGGAAGGACTGAGATGAGTGAGAGAGACAGGAGGGGGTAAGTCCCAGGTAAGTCTGTAAACATTTCGTGGAATAGCTGTTGTCTCTAATAGTACTTATTCCAAGGAGAAAAAAAAGTCCGACTCGCAGGAACTGCATCATCTTAGCGCGGTTCCGTTCTTATCTCTAGACTCATTTAAAATGATTAAAATAGAAGCTGTTATTATTTTGGGTCCACATTTCTAGAAAACATGAAGATTAGATAGTTAGCCGTCGAGGTGATAAGTAAAGATGGAATGGTTGGGACTTTCAAGAAAGGTCTTATTTACGATCTTACCTGGATAGGCCAACCCGCCATAGGAAGGACCCCGCTAGGCAGTTGAAAAGTTATATCTCCATAGAGTCCATATCTCTAAGATTAAATTGTTTTTCTTAACCTGATTTATTATCAAATACATTATCCAACTATAAGCAATTAAAAAATAACAAGGAATAAAAACAGTACGAATAAGCGAAATCAATTACTTTAAAGTTTTAAGCTCTTATTTCTCCGATTGACATCGTCTAATCAAAACTTTCATCAGAATCTTTTTTGTAGAGCATTTCGTAAGCTTTCTAATGGCATTCTTCCGTTTCCCAAGATTCTCAACCTTTTTCGAGATATTAAGGAAAGTATACAAAGTTACCAAAACGTTTTGTCTGTTAATAAAATATTTTATTCTAACCCTTCCGTAACTCCAAACGTAACCAAAATTTCAACATATTAGTTTTGATGAATTTAGAACATGCAGAAAATGTTTCAACTGAATCCCATGATTCTAAGTACCCAAACCAAAAGCGGTATTCAAAAACTATTTTTCCAATTTTCTCGAAAACGGTTAAAGCTATCGCCTTGAAAATGGTTTCATTCGTTTTCCTAGCCCAAGAAGCCTATAAAACGAGTACTTACAAGCTTATGAACTCAAAAACGTAAGCGTTACGATTTTTTTTGCGCGAATTTCGCCCCAAACGCCATCTTCCAGTGGGCGGATTCTGCTGGTTAACGAACTTGACCTTTCAAATTGGACGACGGATTTTTGTACCAAATTTCATCAAAATCGGACCATCAGGGAAGCCAGAAATGAGCGAACAGACAAATATATATATATATATATATATATATATATATAAATAAATATATACATATATATATATATATATATATATATATATATATACAAATTTTAACCACCGTTATTTTCGGTCTCTAGGGGTTCTGAAACGCGAAATTTTCTAGTCGGCACTTCCGGATTGTTTCATTGTATCAACCCTATAAGCGGGGTTCCTCCCTATGGGGGAGGGAGGAACCGCGCTAAAAGTAGCTTTTGTATTGTGTATAACTGAATGTCGCATAAGTGAATAATTCAATACACAGGATTAAATGAAGTTTCACCAATCGTATAAGTGATTTCGTATAAATGGTACTCCACTGTATAAATAACATGTACTTACTATAGACCTAAAAAAAATCTGATGGTAATTGTCCTATAAATAAAAACAACAATGGGGACGGAGATAACTAAACTTGATCATGATTCTGTTTTTAATGTCAAATTTTTGAAATATTTTCATTTTAACAAGAGATTTTACCAATATTTTGTTCTTAGTTCTCACAGTAAAACATTCCTACAATTTACTACAAGTTCCCCTTAGACAAAAAACAGGTAAATTCCGTTATAGAAAATAATTTTTCTTTTTCATTTCATAAATTGGGTCATAAATATTGCACAGTGAGTTCAAGATCTGACAGGGATCATATATACAAAATCGTTTATATATGAAGGCATTTAGGTGAAATATGTGAAGTGTTCCTGAGGAAAACGGTGCATTCACTCAGTATAGAATTTGAGCAATTGGTATGGAGAGGTTATAGATATTCCATTGTGGTAATATGTATGGAAGCGGTATTCGTCACCTATGACTGATTTATAGCTACGACCTTAGATCCGAGAATATACATCCATATATCCATTCTACTCGTCCTTCATGGACCTTTCTTGTAAATCACATGTTCTATTTTAATAGAACAACCTTAATACAATACTTTTTGTTGATTTGAGCTAGTTCACCGAAGAATAAAATTAATGAGTTTTCACCCATAAATGAACAAATCATCGACCATATTCTTGTTTAAATAGATTCTTTTAATATATTTTAGAGTAGATTAAACAACCCTCATGATAAAGCATGTCACAACGGGGTGAGTTGTAATTTATACATATAATTTTACATAACTGGCTATATAACTTTTGACAGGCAGTCCAGTCAACGAACAGTTATAGATGGAAATTTTTGGAACACAATTTTTGACTTTGTAACTTTGTTTGGGATGGATAGGAGGTGAACATATCAAAATTCCTCGCCCGTAGCCTTTGTGCCGGGGGGAGGGGGGTTTAGAAGGTCCCATTTTTCGGGTTTCACTTATATCTCGGAAACCCTGCGTCCTGGCGACCTGACTATTCTATAACAAATGAAAGCTAAATAAATTTGCTACAAGTTATATTCAACAAGGTTTCTCGAGATATCTTTAGTTTTTAAGATATCCGCTCTTAAAAGTCTATCATTTTTGGAAAAAACCAACTTTTTTCTATTCTCGACCGGATATCTCTTCAACGATGAACCCAAAAAATAAAGGTTGGCTACAATAACATATATTACTTTACTATTTTATGTATTTTTTTTCAAACGATATATACGCACTCACATGGTCTTACCAAAACCATTGCCAATATAATGGGCTAGGTCTTACCTAATTGAGTGTGAATAACTGGTCAGTGGGCCCAAAATTACATATTTTGTGCTATTTATACGTCCAGTACTCACTATATTTACATAATGGAGCATATTTTGGACAATACATTGACTAAAAATGGTGAGAAATTCAAAATGCTCATTGGTCGACAGTTGTTGCCAGATATCACGATGAACACTCAAACTGTTTCACGTTTGAAAGAAAATACATAAAATAGTAAAGTTATATATATTCTTGAAGGGGATGTAATGCTCTACAACCCTATAAACGGCATTTATTTTTTGGGTTTATGGTTAAAGAGTTATCCGGTCAAAAAGAGCAAAAAGTGTGTTTTTTCCCAAAATGACAGACAATTTTTTCCCCAAATGAGGGCGGATATTTCGAAAACTAAAGATATCTCTAAAAACTTTACTGAGTTGACCTTGTAGCAAATTTAATTAGCTTTCATTTGTTATAGAGAGGTCATGTCGCTAGGACGCAGGGTTTCCGAGATATATGTGAAAACCCGAGAAATGGGGCCTTCTAACCCCCCTCCCCTCCCCCCGGCACAAAGGCAGCGGGTGAGGACTTTTGATATGTTGACCTCCTAACTAGCCGAAACAAAGTTATGAAGTCAAAAATTGTGTTCCAAACATTTCCATCTATAACTCTTAGTTACCTAGAAAATTAGTCGCTAAATTTCAGATTTCACGATGAACACTCAAATTATTTTTACGTTTGAAGGAAAATACATAAAATAGCAAAGTAATATATATATATTGAAGGGAATGCAATACTCTACAACCCTATAACCGTTATTTATTTTTTGGGTTCATTGTTGAAGAATTATCCCGTCAAAACGGGGGAAAAATATGCAGCAAAGATTTTTTTCCCCAAAATGACTGACTTTCAAGAGCGGATATTTCGAAAACTAAAGATATCTGGAAAAACATTATAGAATAGAACTTGTAGGAAATTTAATCAGCTTTCATTAAAAAAAAAAAATCAGTCCCGTAACAGGCCTAAGGGCCCAGAGGGGCAGATACTGTAGAGGTATCTGATTCTTGACCGTACGGCACACTAGGGAGATAGTGTGGTCAACACTATGCTCCGGCCGCCTGATTTTCCCCTTGGCTGCTTTGACTGCTAGAGTCATTAGCACCCAAGGTACCCATTATTAATTAAATTAATTAAAGGCTGGGTGAGCCTAGGGACGATCTGGGATCCCAAATCCAACCATCGAACGGCAGCACTAGAAGAAAAAATCTTTAGTGCGTGCTCGGGTTTTGAACCTGGTCCTCCAGTTCATTAGTCGAGTGCTCTACCACTGAGCTAACCTCGCCCCCTTAATCAGCTTTCATTTGTTATAGAATAGTCATGTCGCTAGGACGCAGGGTTTCCGAGATATAAGTGAAAACCCGAAAAATGGGACCTTCTAAACCCCCCTCCCCCCGGCACAAAGGCTACAGGCGGGGACTTTTGATATTTTCACCTCCTATCCAGCCCAAACAATGTTACGAAGTCCAAAATTGTGTTCCAAAAATTTCCACCTATAGCTGTTTTGAAGCATTCGTTGACTGGACTAAGGAGCAATTTTCGGTATTTAATAGGTAGGCTCCAGGATCTCCGAGGGGCACGGTGGACAATTGGTCGGGGGCCCGTGGTCTCAAGAGGGTCCCGCTTTATTTTTTTACTCGCATTACAATTTGAAAAAAAAAACAAAAACAAAGTTATATATCTAAAAATTTAAGGGGGGGAGGGTTAAGAGGCTCGAGAAGTTATTTGGAACGGTCTCATAATTTCTCTCAAGGCCTTTTTTTTTTTTTTTTTAGAAAATCTTGCATGACTACAACCTCAATAAAAAATTCCTTCGAAAGTGCTAAGCCATGTTATTGAAAAAAAAGAAGAAAAGTTTTTCATATTTGTTATTGTTTTTTTTTCTCACGATATCAACGTGGCTTCCACGGCTCCTAACAGATTAAAAATGAACTTTTTTTGTATATTATGAAGATATTAATATTTATGAAGATTGTTAAATTATGGAGATATGGCCGAAAAGAGTTTTATAAACCCTGGATTGACATCTGCGGAAATGACACCGTAAAACTCAAGATTGTTCATACACCCAATAATTATCCTCAAAAACATATTACCTACTAAACTATAAATATTTTTTTATGAAAAATAAACTAGAATGATCAATATCCATCAAAAATAGGAATTTTAGGAAAATACAATGTTCTGTGCAATTGAGACAAGTTAACATATAACACATTTTGGTGATCGGTGATCGCAGCAGCGATTAGCAGAAAACTGGCGTTGTTTATATTAGGTTATTCCAGAGAATGCACTTCCAATTATTTAGGAAGGAGGGAGTCTGTGATTTACAGAAATTAAGAAACACCCCATAGAAATAAGTGTGGGGTATTTTCTCCCCCACGGTGTCAATCGAGGGTTAATTTTTTGTATGTTAAGACCATAATGTTACTAAGAAGTTCCAGAGTCTATTCTATCACTTACTCCTTTTCCTGTGACTTTATCTAAAGAAAAATTCCTATTCTCAGTGAGATGAAGACATCCTTCAAAAGAAATGGAGCCTGCAGGATTTGTTTGGCCAAATTACAGATGGTTTTATTGTAGATTTATTCTGCCTCCGGGAGACTGGGTCTAACGAAGTTTTCTAAGGGCGGATCCTAGACCATCCCTCAAAGACGGGGGGAGCCTAGCAATCAGCTATTGAATTTCAATCCTATTTGCAACTCTTACTTCAGAAGTTCCAATTTTTTTTTTGTTTTTTATGGCCGAGATAATCAAGAATTCTTATCAGTCAAGAGAGAAATACAAATGATTATTGTGAAATCAGCGAAATTTTATATAATAAAAGCTTTTTAGCGCGGCCCCCCCTTGATAGGGAGGAACCCCGCTTATGAGGTTGACCTCATTACGCAATCAGAAAGTGCCGACTAGAAAATGTCACACACAATTTCAGATCCCATTGATGACAAAAATAATGGTGGTTCAAATTTATATATCTAATATATTAAATCACAGTTTTAGTGTTTATACTCCTCCGAAATGGCTTAACCGATTTTGATGAAATTTAATATGCATATTCAGTAGGTCTCAGAATAGGATTAACAATTTAAATAATTTCAACAATTAGTTCTGATCTATTGAATGAGCGGAATTAATTGTTGAAATTATTTAAATTACACATGTGCAAGTTACAAAGTGGCAATCACGCTATTGTCATCAATCCTGATAAAGAAACATCTTTGTTATCACGGTTGAAGACTGCAGAGTTACGCGAGAAATCGTGATTCGAAGAAGAAATAATAATCTTGAAACCGTTGCTGATACACGTCGTACATACGATTCAATCCAATATCTGATAATTTTCTGGAAGGGACAAGACGGATATTGCACAAATATTACATACCGAGATCCCATAACAGGTACGGTATATTTATTTGACTACCAAAATATTCAATATAAATAATGTATTTTCCAAAATAACATTTGCCGGGTCAGCAAATATTATATATATATATATATATATATATATATATATATATATATATATGTGTGTGTGTGTGTGTGTGTGTGTGTTTGTGTATTTTTGTCCTTCGCTCTCTCGATTTTTATTAAATTTGGCACGAAAATCTTTGGTCTATTTTTAAAGGTCCATTCCACCGGAACACCAGGCATACAAAAATACTAGTCATTTTGCAGAACATAGAGCACTAAGAAAACATCTGAACACAATGAGACTAAATAGGGACCCTTCTTATGTTTCTTTCAAGAATACATAACCTCATGGTACGGTTTTTCTGAATAGAAGGCATTATAATTTTTAATGGGCTGAGAAATGTTACAAATGCAATCACAATGGTCAAGGATTTTGCGGGGTTTTTTTTGTGTTTTTTTTTTTCTATGTAACTCAAACATTATGCGAGGAACTTTAATAGTATGAAGGAGTGAACAAGGTTACTAGCCACAATAGATCCAGGGAAATTGTAATGATCAAGGGATGAAGAAGCTCCCAATTTATTCTGCTGTTATATTCTTCTGATGAAAGTGATAGATCGTCGTAAAATTTCTTTGGGAAGGAGTTATTAGTTAGTCATAATTCACAAGTTTTTGTGATTCTTACGAATTTATTTATTATGTAGGTAAATAACTAGGCCGACCTTCACTAGTTATAAAAGTTTTATTTTACATAGCGCTTTCGAGATTCAATCTCATCATCAGTGCCTGTTGACAACAACATAACAAATAAAAAAAAAAAAAAAAAAAAACAAATCTACAAACTAGAATAAAATTTTAAACAACATTTTGAGAAATTTTTTAGTCACTAGAATAAAACCGTAAAAGTTAAAATTCTTAAGAAGAATGAAATAAATTAAAAATAAAAGGTAATTTATTTATTCGGAAATACTATTTATATATTTACATTAACAGTCCCATAAAGTATTACGATACGATAAAGAAGCAATTTAAATACTTACAATTATCAGAAAATGAGAAACTTGGTTATAAGAAAAACATCGAAAGTTATAAAATAGAACAGAGGCCCAATGGCCGTGATTGTTGAGGCGTGAGCACTTAACACTCCGTACCAAGGGTCGTTGGCTCGATTCCCTCTAGGTTTGGTGGCTTTTCTTTGGAAAAAAGAAAATTCATCAGGCCTATCCTGACTATTTTAATTTGAATATCAAAAAAATTTTTCTGAGCGAGTGTTTACATCCCAAAGGGAGTGTCCATTCATGTCAACATTTTCTGTCAAATGATTTGGCTGGGCGATGATAGGTCAGTGACTGATTGAGTGAGTGGTATTTGACAAATATACAGTAGATATACTTGGACAATGTATGATTTTGAAGGTTTGCTTCATCCGGTTTCAGGATATCAATTCATCGTAAACACTATGAATTTATGAAAGAACATATCAACGATTTTCCTGCTTGCGTGGAGGGAAAAAGTAAACACTTAAGCAAAAACGAATATGAAGGGGAAACTGTTGGGGAAAAGAAATATTTGTAATTCGTTCCGGATTACATTCAACTTACTTGAGTGAAGTGCCACAATTCTGAAAGAATTCTCGCACATAATCAGCTTTGCCACTTTATATAAAATTTATAAGCTCCTCGTCCCACTTGGAATGACTCCACCTCTACTATCCTTCCGCTAGCATTTATGTCTTTGTGTCGAGATAAAGTGCTCACCTTTTTCATCCGGAGAAATATCTTCTGGGATATTTCATCTAGATTTCTCCAAGGATTACTACGGAAACAGCTGTCCGATTTAATGCTTGTTCGTCCCTTAAATGGCCCTTAAATCCTCCTTAGGTCTGCAATAAAATGGAAACATATTTTAAAGAATAATGCATGGGTAGAATATTCTTATCTATATGTACAGTCATATGCTAATATAGATATGTACGTCTAATATGTAATCATATTTCAACTCTACATTGCTGTGCAAATAGTTCGCGTTAGGACATTGCGAAACAAGTTGGAGATGACCACTCAGCATTTGTTCGCCATCTGTAACAAATAGTAAATTCCAATTGCGTATCTTTTTATGTCGATTAGGTTTTTTTATGGATAATGAATGATTACTTAACCCTTTCCATACGCAAAGAGCCGCAAGGAGTGTGTTCCCCTGTACGGGATACTAGCACCCGGCACTGGTCCCCCTGTACGGGATACATTTCCCACTCTCGCTCACAGCGCCTCGACTTTCAGCGATCTCCTCGCCGTAGTAAAACTCGTATTTTATAATTTTGATTTTTATTTTGGTTACAATGATTATTAATTTTTATTTATGTTGAATTAGTTTAGCGATTCAATAATTATTTTGAAGTTGAATAACTTTCTTGAAAAATAAGTTATAAAAAAGTTATATTATATAGGCACAAAAAAAAAAAAGAAGAAGTTTCTTCTGTTTGTCATTTGCCCTTTATTTTATGAATAATAAGCAAAAGAATAATATACTCCATAACTACGGCAAAAAGATTCTCATCTTCTTTTTTGATCCGTGACTTTGTACACTGGCGGAGCTAAAAACTTATTTTATTTTTTGTATAAAACGTATTTACAAAAACAAAAGGATTATTATAAATATTTACTGTTAATTTAATGAATTATTCAATTAAATACGTAATGTATATTAATCTTATCAATTGAATATTACATTTATTTTTAAATGGAGGACACGCAATAAAAAAACGTTTTTTCTAAAATTAACAAAACTAAATATAAGATCTTAACACTTCAAGACTAAAATTGAACTAATTTTGCAAAAACAAGTTGATGGGAATGTACAGAGGTATAAAAACAAACAATAATTTGAAGAAGATTGACAAGGTAAATGGGCGGAGAAGGCAACGAATTGTTATTCCACTGAAATCGACCACAAACTTCATTCAAATGCCATCTAGTAATAGTCAGGAATACTAGAAGTACAATACGGTAACGCTAGATAGCACTAATGTCGAGAAATGAGAAGAAAAGAATGCGAGAGATATGCCGAGCTCTCGACTGCTGTACAAGTCCACGGTACGTGGGTCCCGTCTTCCTTCGACTTCTACACAAGTACACGGGATGTGGGTCCCGACCGCTCTCGACTGCTGTACAAGTCCATGGTACGGAAAGGGTTAAAAACCGTTTAAAGTAAATAAAATCCAATCAAACCATTGTAAAGTTGGTAAAAATGTCCTTTGTGGAACCAAGGTTTGTAGTGTTACTATGGTCATTCTATGGGGGTTCCAAGGCAGTTCTATAAACCAAATTCAGCTAATTTAACAAAATCATTGCTTTTTGGGGATTTTTTTACTCTGTCCCCTGAAGGTATCAAGTTCCTCCACTTTCAGAAAACTTGTACGTTTATAAACCTTTAAATACCTTTACCCTTAAAACCAAACAACCGCCAACTTTCTTATTACGTTATTAAAGATTAATAACCGGACATGTTTTCCTGAAAGTGGAAGAGTCTGAAACCTGAAAGTTACAGATTAAAAAATCCCGAAAAACAAAGATTTTGATGCATAACAACAATTTGGTTAATGGAACCGCCCTGGAATCCCTATAAAATAAAAACCGTAACATTAAAAACCTTGGTTTATAAATAAAATTGTATCTACTAAAATTGTATTTACGATGGTTTGACTGAATTTTATTTACCATAAACGGGTTTTCAGTAATCGTACATAATTATAAGAAACCATGATGTATATATATATATATATATATATATATATATATATATATATATATATATATATAAATAAATAAATAAATAATATGTAGAACTACATATGAATAAACATATGAATATTATTTATATAATACATAAATTATATGTAATATATATATATATATATATATATATATATATATATATATATATATATATATATATATATATATATATAAATCACGTGTGTCTGTATCTACATATGTTTGACCGATCATCATCATGGTCCGATTGTTGGATCCAAATCCACACCGTTTCACCGATTTTGACCAAACTTGGCACAGAGGTAGGTCTCGATACGGGGAATCTCCAAGACTATGTCAAAATACTCAAATTTCAAAATTTGGTCAAAAGTTTGTTGAAGAAAAGTCGGCTATACTGATCCATTTAGATTCTGACGACCATTTTCAATCGACGGACATTTTGAATAATGTCTAAAAATTTATTTTTGATATGTTGTTGATAATTAGAATAACTTATTGATGACTTTACATCATTATATAATCATGTAATGCAGTTTATTTCAACAGTCACTGTCTAACTAAAGAGTGTTGGCCTTTCTTTGATAAGAGCTAGCTTACTCGCAGGCTGTGGTGCTGGTTTCTGCCGGCTGTTTCACGAATTAATTGACAGATATATACAAATTTGACTGATTTTGACGTAACATGGTACACAGGTAGATCGTGTTACGGGGAGTGTCATTGACAGAAAGTAGGCGTAGCATGGCATACCGGGGAACAGCTAGTTATATATATATATATATATATATATATATATATATATATATAAAACAAGAATGAATTTATAAATTATGTTGTTTGCTGTAAAATATCTGTGCCCCCACTTATCTTTAAAAATATGATATCAAGTTGTAAGTTTTGTGACAGAACGTGGCAGATGGTAATGCAGACGGAGAGATTAATGCACCCAGGGTATGTAGCGGTCAGGAGGATGGTGATCCTCTACCTATGAATATGCATGCATTCAAATAGCTCGGCCTATTAAATCCAAACCTGCGAAACCACACAAGCCCTCTCCTGCACAGCTGTGCCATTGGCTCTTTCATGACGCACCTTCCATTAGGGTATTCGCTGGGGGGAGTGTCGCTCAGGAACAGTTGGCTCTCATAGTAGTATTTCGACCTCCGGATTATGTTTTAAATGGTCCATATAAGTTTGAAGAGCCCTAAATATTTAGGGATGGTTACGGCTACAACTAAACAAGAATAAATATATAATTAGTATTATTAGTTGGAGTAGCCACCAACGGGGCATATAGTACTTTGTATATTTTAAAATAAGTATACTTTTTAAAATGAGGGTTAATTTATTTTCCATCCCACTTTCACTGAAAAACGCAGCTGAGCTATCAACTTATAACATTATATTCTCATAATTTGGACAAAAACCATATAATCATTTTTTTTTTTTTTAATATATAATATAACGTAGGCGTACCAAGGAACGCCGGGTTACAACTATTTAATATAAAGCATGTGTAGCATGGCACACCGGGCAACAGCTATTTAATATAAAGTAGGTGTAGCATGGCACACCGGGCAACAGCTATTTAATATAAAGTAGGTGTAGCATGGCACACCGGGCAACAGCTATTTAATATAAAGTAGGTGTAGCATGGCACACCGGGCAACAGCTATTTAATATAAAGTAGGTGTAGCATGGCACACCGGGCTACAGCTACTTAATATAAAGTAGGTGTAGCATGACACACCGGGTAACAGCTAGTACTATATAAATATTGATTTTCACAGAAAATACTTTGGTAATTTCAAAATTTCAACTTTTCAGGGCTTTAATAGGAACAAAAAAGTCATATAAAGCATGGGCTTATTCTCGAATGTTAGGGAGATGTTATAGTTCTACAAACTACTTTAGCTCCGCCCCAATTGGTCGCACATAAAAGTGCATTATACACAAATGAAAGTTGGGTACATTTGCTATAGGAATACGGCAGAAGATATCTCAGAAACTAGAAAAAAAAATAACTTATTGTTTGCTCAACGACATAAGATTAGCGTTAAATCGAATTTTGTGGATATTTACAGCTCACGTCGTTTTTCTATAGATGAGATCTAAACATTCCAGATCTCAGAAAACCTTTTTCATTTTATAAGATTTGATATGGTGTGAAACAACCCTATCTTTATTTGAAAATTAAGAATTAGTGTTGGGTTGCGTTATGAGGTCAACCTTATAAGCGGGGTTCCTTCCACGGAGGGAAGGATAGGGGGGGGGGGGGGGGGGGGGGAGTGCGCTAAGACAAAAAAAAAACAAACTTGAACAACAATTCTAGTCACGAAATATATGTTATATTGTGCTGGAGTTTCCTGTTGTAGTAGCTCCTATATGGAATATAGCTATTAGAATCTTGACCTCGCTTTTCTTTAAGCGTATGAGAATCAATCAATAGCATAATAAGGAATTCAAGTGCTAAAACTAGAAAGTTTATTGACCTACTGAGACCAAATGTCAAAACATTCAATTCTGTTCATCTTTTCAATCGGAGGTCTCTTCTGAGTTTGAATTAATGATGGTCTTCTTCTAGTTCGTCTAAAGATTTTCAACGGTACATACGTACTAGTTGCACCGATCTCAGGCTCCCAGTGAGTGATCCGGATCAGGCAAAATGGCGACCATTAATGGCACCAAGACCATGTATTAATATTATCAACGAGTTGGATTTACTAGAGTTTCGATATAACCATGAGTGAGCGTAGCGAGTGGAAACACATAGTAATTATGCCATTAACATAAGTTCTACTAATTTCCTAAATTATATAACATTAGCACTTATGTTAATTTCATAACTGCTATGCGTTTCCGCTCGCTATGCTCGCTCAAAGTTATATCGAAACTCTAGTTAATCCAACTCGTTGGTAATATAAATCACTGGTTTTTCGGTGGAAAATGTGCTGCATTGCAATTTAACATTACTTCAAAGGAACTCTATTCTCGTTGCTATTTCGTTGTCGCCATGTCGGACACATATTCGTTATCACACAAATGCACGATAAAACACGAACAACACTAAGAACTGAAACCATAAATTGCAAAAAAAACACCAATTTAACAGCAAATGAACACGAAACAATGAACACTAGAACGGAAGAAAAGACAACCAATGAAATTTCCCATAGGGATGAACCAATAGAAATGCTAATGAGTTATGCACGTGCGCTGGTAATGGAGTTAACTTTATTATTTTTTTTTTTTTTTATTTTTTTTTTTTAGACATATGTCAACCACATGGGTCATTGATGTCTCAGTTAGAAGACTCATGTGATCTTATATATTTTCAATTGGCATATTATTTCAATATATACAGATGATATGACTATTGACGAAAGGAAGTGATATTGATCAGAAGTACTACTTGAAGATAGATTGAGAAGATCGATATAGATTGAAGATAGACAGGAGGGGATTGAAACATATATATATATATATATATATATATATATATATATATATATATATATATATATATATATATATATATATATATATATATATATATAGGGGAAGGATTTGTACCTTTGACCACTTTACAAAATTGATTTTTTTTTTTAGCTTGAATATTAAGGCTAAATTCATTTTTTTTTTATTTCATTGTAATTAGTATTCTATTGGTCATCATATTTAATTTTTTCAAGGTTCTAGCTTTACATTTAATATTAAAAAATAAAAAAATAATCGCACAGTGGTCAAAGGGACATGTAGTTGTACCTTTGACTACGGGGTGTTGTACCCCCCGGATATATATATATATATATATATATATATATATATATATATATAATATATATATATATATATATATATATATATATATATATATATATATATATACATATTTATAAATTAAATATGTCGGATTAACTCAGTTCTTTCTAGGAAAGTAAATAATTTAGTTAAGTGATTTGAGTAATTTCCCAGAAGTTCTCTTTGGTCAGTAAGCAAATCTAATTGTTCTCTTTCATTTATGTAGCCCCTGCATTTGGTGAGGATATGTTTTACGGTTAGATGTACGCCACAGAACTGATATATCGTTGGTGGTTCCTTTGCCATAAGATAGCCATGTGTCAGTCTTGAGTGTCCTATTCGTAGCCTGGTCAATATCACTTCCTCTCTTCTTCTGTCGCGTATGCTGCTACTCCATGCATCTACATATTCTTTTATTTCACGAAGCTTTTCTCCTAACTCCATACTATTCCATTCTTGGAACCATTTATGTTTTAGTGGCAGTTTCACGGCTGCTAATGCATCTGTAACAGGAACTTGAGAGCAAAATTGTCCTTCTTTTGTTGCTTCTTTTGCTGCTTTGTCAACTTCATTTGAGTTGTCATTTCATGATCTGGAACACTGAGCGTGAGGCTGACCGGGAGCCAGTTCTCGAGATCGGCGCAACTAGTTCGTAAGTATCGATTCAACAATCCTTCGATCCTTGTGGTAGAAACAGCCTTCATGAAGTGCTAAGTAAGCATTCATAACTAAGACAGCACTATCCATAATCAAGTACAAACAATGTTCATGAACTTGGTTACTGCTGTTCATTGATGGACTCCATGTTTGAGAACTGATACCCAATGTTGTAGAACCAGATCCATCAGCTGGCGGGTCAGCCATGTTCCTCTCGACGAACGTAATCTCCTTAATTAATCCACTAAAGCCCTCGTTGTAATGGCGGTACTTCTTCATCCGGGGATTCGGGATCTAATCAGTTAACAACTTTATTCCACAATTAGGCCGATGGGCTCGACCATAAAGCTTTTCCAGTAGAATATATCCATAATCCTCTCATTGATGTCCGTAAATCCTCGAGGAATCCTGTTAAAACACTGACTAAATAATACAGATAAGGTAGATTACAAATATTATTCTGTCAAAGTTAATGCACTTTTTGGATCAAACAAACAGGCTGGAACTGCTTTATCATTTTGTGTTTCAATTCTTATTCCTCGAGACATTTGGAAAGCGGTACTTTCGTATTAGCTACATCACAGGTTAGAGATCTGGGTCTCGTTCAGAGATGAGGATCATCAGCGTACGCGCACAACTCAGCATTTTGGGCAATTCTGTTGGCCGTTATGTTTGTAGTAATCGTCTTGTTTAGTTTCTGTTTTTAACGCAATTCACTTGTACATTTAAATTTTTGATGCGATTTCTTTCCCTTAATTGTTGTTTGTGTTCCTTATAAATTTCTTATTTCTGCTACGAAAATGCGTCGAACGGAAACACATATTATCACCAATTATGTTATTAACATAAATTAACAAGTGTTATTAACATAAGTTAAAAAGTGCTACGCGTTTCCCGTTGCTCAAGCTTATATTGAAACTGCAAAGCTTAAAATGAAATTTAAAATGCACTTATTCTTAAGTAAGACTCTATTAGAAAGGTTGGTCTTATTTACACAACCTTTTTTTTATATAATTTACATGTAATATTAAACATTAAATACAAAAATTATTCTTTAGACAAAGTTAAATATTTTATTTATGTAGTCGAGGACGGCAATAAAAATGATCAATTCCAATTTTCATGAAAAGCTCTTGAGTAAAAATTTAATTCATGTGTTTTCTTTCTACGAGATTTGATATGGAGGGTTCAGATCACAACTAGACCATGTCCATGTTATACAGTTCTCAGAAAATGAGTATTACGCATATTAATTGCACAGACGTTATATAAATCCTATTGACCAGTATAAGTCCTAAAAAGATTTGAACGTAAACACTGATCTTTATTTTAACCTTCCAGTAGTGGCGCCCCTTTTTGGGACGTCCATAGTGGCGCTGCAACTCACAGGTGCAAACCCTATTTCGCGCCGAAACATTGGCCTCGGCAACAGAATTACATTGGCATTTAAGAGATATAGTAATAAACATAAAAATATATGAAAAAGAAAACTTTATTGACATTTAAACATATATTGACATTTTTTGCCGGCGCATCGGCATCTACGCCAGTAGCGCCGTATAACATAATGTATGCAAAAAGAATAACTTTAGGAGCTGTCTTCATTGCTGCCCAGAGCAATATTATAACTAGCTTTACATTCCTTGCCAATAAGATATAAGATGTGTATATAAAATATGAATATTAAACACGTAAATATGGAATAATAACCATTCCCTGTGTTGCAAAAATGTATATACATGGCCATCGTAAATGTCATCCTACAAGACATTCATGTCAAAAAAATGATTGGAAATTACACGAATAGGTAATTTCCCTACCTGGTGCATGACCTACCAGGTGCAGCCCAATTTATACTACTCTCATTTATTCTAATACCGAATAAACTCACCCACATACTCATAGATGATAGCATAGTAAGATAGAGAACGAAACGTGTAAATATCTCATGCGTGAGTTGTGGCGCAGCACCTCACAGGTGACGAGGGTAGTCAGAGACAATGACGAGCTCATAAAAAGGCGTCAATGCGACTGGCCGGTGGAGAAACGGAAATCCGGAAGATACTACATCATTGAATGTGCAGCCAGTAGGTAAATTATAATAAAATGAGTAATATGTAATTGGGTTTTTCCAGCATTAATTGATTTTCTTTGAATCTTATATACATTTTGGATATTTAAAAAAAAATTGATTAATTCATTAAATTTATGAAACAATGACTGTAATAAAATGGCAGGCAATGAAGAACTGCTTGAAATACTTCGTGTTTACACAATATTCCTGTTAGATTTGGGTGCCTCTAGGAAAGGTCATGGTACGGTAGTGTCCTACATACTGATTGTACCTTGCCTCGGTAATATGTTAATATGGCAGGCGAGGGCTGTCATCTCCCTAATGTACATACTAATAATAGGCCACACCGACATCCTCTCAACGAGACATATGACGTAGTGTCTTATCGACTTCTCCTCACTTCAGCCGATTCGCAAATAGCATTTCCTGGCCATTCAGGGAATGAGACAACATGTATTAGAGAACTGGGAGGATTTTTTTAATTATGAAACGAATGACTGTTACATTCATCGATTCATGTACCAGCTAAAGCGCACTTATTTGCCTCATTCAGATGACTTTATCAGAAAATGCAATCGCTAAGTATATTGGAAAGAATAATAATTAAAAGTGTTTATTATTGTGATCCCTCTACCAGTTTTTATATGGTTTAGAGTGGACCACTGGTGGTGAAGGACTGCAGAGATTTGTACATATGTTAAATTTAAAATCAGGATTTATTACAGAAAGCATAATTCTATGGAGGGGGGGTGTAAAGCCAAAACTCAGGAACAATTTATGGTTAGTTGGTTACTTAAATTTTGATTATGGGGAAATGATGAGTATGATGAGCTGCTGGGGTTGGTTGAGATGAGTTGGTTTGCTGGATCTTTAGAATGATGAAATTAAGAGAGGTACCTTGAGGTGTCTTGAGTATAGTTTGTGCTTAAGCACTCCCTGCTATTTGCTGTATTTTCCTTCTTCTTGCTTCTCCAAATCATGGTGGGCTGGCCAACTCCAGCTGCTGCTCCCCTTGCTCGGCCTGGGAGGCTCAGATGTTTACTCCTCCATAATTTGCGAGTATGAAACTTGGGGAGAAAAAAACTAGTATGCTCCACACTGCCACACTTTGTCTAGGCGACTGTATCTTCCGAACTTGTTTCTTCGTGAAGTTCGTACTGCTGCGGGCAAATAGTCCCCGGGGGCTGCGGCTAGAGTGCAGCACTTGACGGGGTGTACTTCTTACATATAATGAGCGGCGTTCCGCGAACAAAAAGTGTTGACAACTACTATTTTTTTTTTTTTTTTATTGCATAAGAGGTTTCCACATTGCAAGGATCTGGCTTTATATAATGTTTTTTTTTTAGCCCTATGTTAGTTATGTATTCATGAACATACAAAGAAACAGACAGATAAACATTTATTCTATTTACATAATTCAATATTAATACTATGATAAATAATAAAGTGTAAGTAAAAATAAATTAAATTAAGCACACTTTACATTTCTTCAGCATTAAAAATATACAATATTTTCATACGTTTACTCAATACGTAATCAAATTATTATTATTATATCAATCAAAAATTAATGACGCTCTCAATTTCAAGGAGTTTTTTATGTAATTATAAATATTTATGTATTTCATTTTTGAGGCACTATTGAAGACTTCAGTTAATTTGGAATTATCGATAGGCGGGTTGATAAAACTCGGGCAATTGGCTTCTAATGTGGGAGTAAATTGGTCGACGCAAAATAAAATGGAAAATTGCTTCCCAAGTAATCCACAACTAAATAGTAGTTCAGCAATTGCTTCGGCAATTTATTATCATTTGGCACATGTTTTTTGCCCTTTCGTAATATTCCAAATTTATTTATTATATCGTCGATACAAATGCAAAGTATCGAATGTGAAAAAATGCATCTTTCATTTTCAATCTTTACTAATTTCTGCTGGACTTATGTACGGCAAACTCTTGAATCTTAGTTCACTCTATGAAAGGGAATGTATTCCACTGTCAAAAGGTCAAATCTGCCGAATATTTGACCGACCAAAAATAAAGTTATGAATAAACGCATTTCCACTCTGGAAAGTGGTGATTTTCACATTCGATACTTTGCATTTGAAACGACGATATGTCTGAGTGAGTCTATTATAAAATTATTCTATTACAGGGTGTCCCACATTGAGATGTCATAACTCTAGCGCTTTATTCTGCACCTCATTTGTAGTTCAGGGACGCAGGAATGAGCGTCCTGTCTCAATGTGAGGCAAAGCTATTCAAACTTTTGTCTATTTTTAAAACTATTGGTATTGTTGACGAAAAACTGTGTTTTCAGGATTTCTGGTTAATTTATCGTAAATAAAGACCAAATTTTTAGAATCTACATTAACTTTCCAATATGAAACACCCGTTATTGAAAAAATGTCCATGTAAATTAAGAACTATACTATGAGCCATAACGATATGACCCATTATTATTAGTGTTTTCTTAACTTATTCAATATTTTCTTAAACAGCTATTTGTGGACTTAGAGGTTTGCCTCCTCCTCAAAAGTTGCCTTATTTAATAAGCTTTAATATGGTACCTCGTTGTAAAAGAATAAAAACATATTTGAGCCCAATTGTTTCTGATTTCCAAAGTGTGGAGGACACTTCGGAATCAAGGGTGAAAGGTGTATCGATAATCGAAGGGGGGTATCGAAGGGTGTACCCTAGTATCGATAATTCTTAAATATAAATTAATTTTCTTTTTACTTTTCAAAATTTGGACCGGTAAATTATAAGAAAAAATATTTTTGTTAAGTATTTAGGTATTTCAATTTTAATCTGCTAAAAATGACTTTTAGTTCAACAGACCACTAGAAAAGTAAACAAAGAAAATTATTTGGGCCAATACAAACGTACTATTCACAAACAATATTTTTTTTCAAGTAAAATTAAAAGGTTTACAATATCCTGGTACATATCGTATGTGATTTACTCGTGACGTTTTTCGGTTGTCCCAGTTGATAAAAAGTCCGTCACGCAGGAGCTGCATAACTAAGCACTTTCCTCAGAATTTGGGTAGTGTAGATTGCTTTCCAGAACAATTTGCTTAAAATATCCTACATAAATAAAATAAAAACATGAATAGTTCTCTTTTAAAATTGTAATGAGTATCTGATCAATTAATAATTTGCTTCCAGAGTTATGTTTACACATGGTACCTATTACACTACGTAATAAATACAAAAAAACCTCATATTATCGTATTTTGATCTAACGCAGGAACAGGATACAGTCACTCTAGTGGTAGAAAGCGCTCCTTGCGGCGGCTTTGTGAACCTACGTCTGACGGGCTTTTCTATTGAAATATATTACAAATTAAACCCCCGCTTTCCGATTGACCGATTCAGCTCATTTTTACAACACTTCTTTCTCATGAGTTACCCACGACGTATACCGCGTTTCTTTACAATACAGCAGAAATTACGACCGGTATGTGTATATTAGGAATTTGGGTCCGGAGTAAACCCCTCCCCTTCTAATGAATCGATTTAGTTTATTTTTACAACACATATTTACCTGTAGATTACCACTACGAATACCGAGTTTCGTCGAAATATACCAAAAATCACGGCTGGTAGTGGCGAATTGGTATTGTGGGTCCGGAGTAAACCCCCCCCCCCCTCCTAATGAACCAATTTAGTTTATTTTTACAACAGTTATTTACCTGTGGATTACCACTACGAATACCGAGTTTCATCGAAATATACCAAAAATCACGGCTGGTAGTGGCGAATTGGTATTGTGGGTCCGGAGTAAACCCCCCCTTCTAATGAACCGATTTAGTTCATTTTTATATCTCACTTTTCTCTCTATATTACCACTACGAATACCAAGTTTCGTTGAAATATAACAAATATTACGGCTGACATAGTCAAATTAGTGTTTTGGGTTCGGGGTAAACCCCCCCCCCCCTTCCGGTGGACCGACTTTGGTGGTTAACGAACTCGTTCAATCGTTTGCTAATTGAATGCTATATACCAAGTTTCGTGACGAAAAAACGAAAACTCTGGCTGCTATCGTGTTAACAGACACATATATATATATATATATATATATATATATATATATATATAGATATATATAAATTTTAACGGGGGTCATTTTCGGTGTCTACTACGTAGGATCGATAAAGATTTGAAGAAATTTTTCAAAAATTCCGTCATGAGTCCAACCCCAATAGCTACTTTCTTTCGGAGGAAAGTGCTAAAAAGTAACTTCTAGAGGAAGGAAGACTGGTAATATTTTTGCAGTACCTTTCCATGTTGGTGTGGGTAATATTGTCGATTGTAAAAGTAGTGTACCAAAGGTGTATTTTAGGGGAGTGTTTCTATGTGATAATGGATACATTTGTAACAGTCGTGTGCCACTAGAAAATAATTTTACCATTTTAATTTTAACCATTTTTAGCACTTTCCTCCGAAGGAAAGTAGCTATTGAGGTTGGACTCTTGACGGAATTTTTGAAAAATTTCTTCAAATCTTTATCGATCCGACCTAGTAGACACCGAAAATGACCACCGTTAAAATTTCTCTCTCTCTCTCTCTCTCTTTCTCTATATATATATATATATATATATTTATATATATATATATATATATATATATATATATATATATAGTTACTTAAAATACAAACAAAGTATTATACTATATTATTATTTATTTATTAGAGGCAAAGTTATCCATTTATTTATCTATTTTTTTATTTATTTAATTATCTACTATGACTATTTTGTTAATAAAGGCTACATTCATTCATTCATTCATTCATATATATATATATATATATATATATATATTTTATTTTTATTTTCATTTATTAGGAGATACAATACAAACACAATTATTACTATTATTCTCAAATACAATTGGTCAGCTTAACAATTGGGTGTCTCCTTCACCCTCGTTATTTAGGCTTGAAAACAACACAAGCCTAGTTGCTGGGAGACCTAAGTTAATAATATGTCCTCATCAGTTTAAGAGTACGTCATGAATAATATACGAAGGCACAAAAATAATTAAATAAATAAAATAAAATAATATAAAAACAAAATAATAAAAAAATATAAGCCATACAAATCAATGTATCTCATAATGTATAAAAATATAAAACTGAAATTAATATAATAATTACAGATATAACCAGATAGACAAAACTAAAAAAAATAATAAAATAACAGAACAGAAAGACTAACAATAAAAATGATCAATATACTAATAAGAAAATAATACAGCGTACCGAACCACTTCACCTACTAGACCAGAGCACTCGATGGAGGTATTAACGTTGCAGCCAAATTTACCAACCACAGACATACCCACACCCCAAATTAAAATAAATAACAAGTAAATACATAAATAACTTAAGAAAAGAGAAAAAAAAACAAAAAAAAAACAGGCGATCCTCAACGGCCTGCCCCGGCGAGGAGTGTCCTCCATCGACTGAAGATGATGCAGGAGCCCTTTAATACACGCAAGGTAATGCTTCTTAGTACCCCCATCGGGACACCAATCTGCTTTAAACTCTTGGCAGAAGCCTCCACGTCGGTCACAGGCACGCCAAGCATTCGCCCCACTGCCAAACGGATACCAATTCGCCCATACTTCCGACACTTCGACCGGTGCAGCGAGTTCAGATCAGAGGAGTTCCCATTCACAATCTGTGCCTCCACAATCGTCACCTTACCCTCTTTCGCCACAATTATGTCGGGTTTCCATCGTCGGCCATCGGCTCTCAGGGCTGTCTTGAGGTGAACCTCGTACCCCTTCCTGGCTAAGGCATCACCAAGTACATCCACCACAGTATCGTGCCTCAAACAACAACCTCCCCGTGAAACATAGCACTTCTGAACAGCATGGGTGCCGGTCTCATCTACAAAGCAACCTGCCTTGCAGGTAAGAATCCGGCCCCCACGCCGGCTTCTTGTCGTTCTCACGGTGGTCGGAAGAGCATTTATGTGGGTACGAACATACTGGATGAAGTCCCACCCAGAAGTGGTTCCAGCTCCATCATTGAGCCAATGTGTCGAGGTTTTACTAGCAGAGGATTCCTTTAATCCTGCTCCGTCGTTGGACGAATGGAGCCTTTCTGCCCACCAGAGCTTCCTTAATTCAGGGCACCAGGCGTCTTCATCTATTAAGCCCTGCAAGGGCCTCCCTCGCTCTCCGCAGCCTTTTGATCACGTCCGCCGAACCATAAGCCGCCCTAGCCGCGGCCAGACCAGACCATTCCATTCTAGACGGACGGCCTATAGTTAGAGCCGGCACCAGGACTCCCATGCAAGGCACACCCAAGCCTCCGTCCGTCGGTAATCCGGGTAAACCCTTCACCGTACACCCCATCACGTATTCAACGAATCCTGTTGGTAGGCCCTTGCGGATCATGGCGGCTCGGAGGTATTCATAGTGGTAATATAGAGCGAAAAGAAAGATGTAAAAATAACCTAAATCGGTTCATAACGAGGGGGGGTGGGGTTTACTCCGGACCCACAATACCAATTCGCCACTACCAGCCGTGATTTTTGTTATATTTCGACGAAACTCGGTATTAGTAGTGGTAATCTACAGGTAAACATGTGTTCTAAAAATAAACAAAATCAGTTCATTAGGAGGGGGGGGGGGGGTTACTCCGGACCCAAATTACAAATATACTCATACCGGTCGTAATTCCTGCTGTATTGTAACGAAACGCGGTATACGTCGTGGGTAACTCACGAGAAAGACGTTTTGTAAAAAAATAATCTAAATCGGTCAATCGGAAAAGGGGGTTTACTTTGTAATATATTTCAAAAGAATAGCCCACCAGGCGTAGGTTCGCAAGGCCGCCGCAAGGAGC
Source organism: Gonocerus acuteangulatus (assembly GCA_946811695.1). Classification (NCBI taxonomy): domain Eukaryota; kingdom Metazoa; phylum Arthropoda; class Insecta; order Hemiptera; family Coreidae; genus Gonocerus; species Gonocerus acuteangulatus. The sequence continues at coordinate 21,260,016 of OX328123.1, read as the reverse complement.
GCTATCTTCCACTAAAGGGGCTGTATCCTGTTCCTGCGTCAGATCAAAAGGCGAAAATATGAAGTTTTTTGTATTAATGAAGTAGTGTAGTAGGTGCCTTGTGTAAACATAACTCAGGAAGCAAATTAATTACAAAATTAATAATTGAACACTTACTCATTACAAAATTAAAAGAGAACTATTTATGTTTTTATTTTATTTTTATAGGATATTGTAAACAAATTATTCTGGAAAGCAGTCTACACTACCCAAATTGAAAGTGCTTAGTTATGCAGCTCCTGCGTGACGGACTTTTTTTATTTTTATGGCGTGCAGGAGGAAAGATACTGAGAACGGGAGATTGAGAGAGGGAAAGAGTAAGTGAGAGATAGAGGAAAAAAAAGAGAAGGAGATATAGGAGAATGAGAGAGGGTTTGAAAGAGAAAGAAAGTAAGATTAAACCCAATAAAATTCTTTTGATCCGCTGAAAGGGAGAACCAAAGTGAGATCAAAACATAACAACCAAAGGAGGAAAAAAGAATTAATTGCAGGAACTATTTTAGCCAGTTCATTACAAGTAGAATGGAAATAGAGAAGGCTTAGGAAGATCAAAGTAGGAAGAATTAGGAAGCAAAGGCTCGGAAAATGGAGGCCGCCAATCGTGAAGGAATCGTTCGTCTTATTATTTTCCTATTTCTTCCCTTGAGGTGTTTCTCCGGCAGCTTAAGATCCAAAGTAATTTCTTTCTCATTTCGCAGAAGCTTTTAGGCAATATCTAAACATTTTCGCGAGCTTACTTATAGTGTATAATATATAAAACCTGTGTATATAAAGAGGGATTTACGCATAAAATAAATTAACTTTTTCGGTGCACTGTTAGTTCGTTTTAAATTTTATTTTTAATGAGCTTCGCAACTTTACCAATTAGTACAGGATGTAGAAATTGTCTTTTTCCCATGCGAGAAAAAAAAATTAAGGCTACAGAAAAAAAATTAAATAGACTAATTTGCGTTATTTTTCTGTTATATAAATTTGATCAAATACAACGTTTATAACAATGAAACTTTTAATACTTTCAAGATTTCAATAATAACACTATTATATGTAGTAGAGGGCTAATTTATAAGTTTCAGCACTGATAATGTGTCTACAATTCAGGCCAGGGGGCAGGGTCTTATCAATAACAAACACCTCAACGAATAAAGGCGTCGTGTGTAGTATACGATGCAAAGATGATCTTTTTAATTAATTTTTATATGAGCACCCGCACTAAAGAGATTCGCTCTGCACAATTATACTCATGCATTTGCAGTTTTAATAAGTCGAATGCTTTGTAATCTTAAAAGGAAGTCAAAATGTGTATTATAAAAAAAAGTCCTGGGAACAGACAAAATAAATCGTAACAAGTTACTTCACGTAGTAACAAATAAGGCTGTTTACAATTTCTGTGAAAAAAGAGTAAAATAAAAAGTTGTTCTGCATATACCGTAAATAAGGTATATAAAATATTTGATAATGAACATAATTACTAAGGCCAGAAATACAGGTTGCAGTATACCTGTACAGGCGAAAACTCGCAAACACTACGGTAAACCTTACGAGTGAAGGATTTATATAGTCTTTAAATGGCGACCCGAAAAGATGGCGTTAGTGGGCAAACAAAGTGGGCTTGTTAGTGGCTATTGAAATTAAAAAAAAAAACGAAAAGGCACGGTTTTGGTCTCGTCACAAGCAGGGTTCTGATCAGTTTTCGGACAAACAAAATTAGTTTAACACAGCTAAACAATATAAAAGGCCTATGAACTCGAGTGCAGAGAGTAATAGACAGTGAAGTAACGACAACACGAAGCTACAGTACTATTCACCAAAACTAACCTCTTGCCTGTGCAGGTATACCGGATGAATCAGAAACAAGCTCAGGTTACTCGCCTCAGCAGGTAAAAATAATATAATTTCGATTCCATTCCGGTCACCTGTACAGGTATGACGGATGCGAATGGCACAAACTCCCTGGTTTACCTGGACAGGTAACCTGTACCATTGTTTACCGTAACGTGTATGGCCGGCCTAGGAATCCGGAAAACGAGAAAAGCTGTATCTCTTTGGGGGAAAAATACATTAATAAAAGAGAAAGTAAATATATAGGTAGACATAAAAATAAAAATAAAATAATAAGAGATTTTTTACGAGTCAGAGGTCAGACTAGAAATAGTCTGTTGCGCTTTTGGGTATTAAAATTGATTCCGAGACACAGAATAATTTGTATTATTATAAGAAACAAATTAACATAACTGTAAACAAAAAAAAAAAATAACAATAATAATATTTACGCGATTATCTAACGACACTGTAAGTTAGTTTATCTTGTTCTTATCCCCCTAAATCTAGGCTTCGACATGAACGGTTTTCATTAGTTTTATGGTTCATATTGTGATGTGAGGTAAGTCTATGGGGATAAAAGAATTTTTAAAAACTAATTACTCCAGGATAGTCCCTCTCTAAAGAACACGATGTAAAAAAAAAGACAATTTTCTTTGCTGGAATTCAATTAATTAAACTACTAGATTCTACAAAGGTCTTGTCTAAAATTCATACTCTTCTAAAAAAAAAAAAAATTACTATACTGTTTCAAGAAAATTGACAAAAACACTTCAAAAACATCTCAGAAGAAAGCTTAATGAAATTAATTTTAAATATTAACTTTGATTCTATGAAGCAATATAGCGAGCAGCGGGTTGCTTATATTATCTAACAAAACCAGTAGTTTTATATGTAAATAAGCACTTGCTAATTTTCAAAGCTATTTTAAAAGGCATTATATTGATATTTGTCAATACCTATTTTAGATTTGGAGATTATTTTAGAAATGTTGGGTCATTAACAAAAACCTAAAGTCACAAAAATAACAGGTTGAGATTTTAATGGTTGGAATATTGTAAGGATGCTCCATTTATTGAGATTGAACATGGAATGAAATTCTATCTCGTTCTGATGGAGTTAATACATATAAGGAAAACTCATATATAATAGGCCTTTCTAACTTTAGTTCTCTGAGTTGATTGTAGGTTTTAAAATATAGACTGATTTTTTTTTCAGAGAAACCACGAAAAACTTTTTTCCTTGGAAAAATCCTTAAGCTCAGGTATAAACAATCGAAAACTAGAAAAAACATGACAAAAAGAAGGGTCGCCATCAACAAGAACTCTTCCAACCAAGAATTGTCAAATACAGAAGGCAATACTGACATAACTATGAACCCAGATACTAAACTTGAAAACATCAGGTATCTCGTCAAGAAAATGGACAGTAAGGATCAATCATTCAATACAGTAAGCCCATTCGTTGTGGAAAGGTGGCTGAAAACATTTGGAAATAATATAGGCGTGACAAAAATAAAGAAGTCGGGAACCCTGCTTACGCACTAACTAACAAAAAAGAAAACTCACCCGGACCAGACAGAATTACTTACAATATGCTAAGACACCTTCCCAACACTTGCCTTAAAGAACTATTGCGGTTTATGAACTCAGTATATGATTCGGGGCAAATCCCAGAATGTTGGACTACTAGCATCGTTATTCCTATACTCAAACTTAACAAAGATAAATCTAAGGTTGCAAGTTACAGGCCGATATCACTTACCAGCTGTGTCTGCAAGATATTCGAGAAAATGTTAAACAGGAGGTTTATGTGGTACCTTGAATCGAAGCGTCTACTCTCGCCATATCAGTGCGGTTTCAGAGAAAGACATTCAACGCTGGACCATCTAGTTCGCCTAGAGTCTTACATCATCGATTCATTTCTCAATAAAAAGGCCGCACTAGTAGTATCCTTTGATATAAATAAAGCTTTTGACACAGTTTGGCAAAGAACAATTGTTTCTAAACTTTATGAATGGGGTATTCGGGGGAAATCATTTGAATTTATCAAGAGTTTCCTCTCGAATAGAACATTCAGAGTCAGAAATGGAACTTGCCTCTCAGATGTCTATAAGCAAGAAATGGGAATTCCCCAAGGGAGCATATTGAGTACAACACTGTTCCTCATTGCTATGGATTCGGTTAGGCATCACATTCCTCCCGATGTACAGTACTGTTTATATGTTGACGATCTACTAATAATCCATTCATCCAAGACTGCAGAAGCTTCGCAAAACAGAATACAAGAAACAATACAATCACTCGAAAACTGGACTGACTTAACAGGACTCAAATTTTCGACACATAAAACAAAGTCTATTTTATTTACACGAAAGAAACGCAATACCGACTATCATTTACATTTGTACAATACACCAATCCCACAGACAAACGTAATAAAATTCTTGGGTTTACTGTTTGACAAAAAACTTACATGGGTCCCCCAACTCCAAGAACTTGTCAAAAGATGTAAAAAATCGTTACACCTTTTGAGAGATCTAGGTAACACTAGGTGGGGGGCTGATAGGAAATTATTGCTAAACGTCTATCGAAGTTATACCAGGTCTCTTCTGGATTACGGATGCGTAGCTTACTCGTCTGCCAGGCCCACAACACTAAACATGCTCAATCCAATACATAACATTGGTATACGGTTATCACTGGGTGCTTTTAGATCTAGTCCAGTGATCAGCCTGTACGCAGAAGCCGTCGAACCTCCTCTCAGTTATAGGAGAGCAGTATTATCGGCGGCGTATTATTACAAACTTAAATCCCTGAATACTGAAACTTGCACGAACAATATCATGGAAAATGAGAATCTCGGTAAATATGAACAAAGGAGAAGCCATGTCCGACCATTTATTGTAATATTTCTCGAAATGGAAGAAATGTTTGACCTGGGACAATATAACATTACGACTCACAGACAAAGTTCGAACCCACCTTGGACGATACGGAACTATGACATAGACTTAACTCTTACAAAATATCATAAAAAGGACCCACTTTCTACCTTACTACATACACACTACTTTACTGAATACTTAAAACATCACGAAAACTGCATTACAATTTTCACAGACGGATCGAAGACTGAATACGGAGTTGGCTCAGCAGCCGTTGTACAAGGAGAGATTTATGCCCAGAAGCTGCCTCCATATGTAAACATTCTAGGGGCAGAACTATATGCTATCCTCCTTGCACTGATCAATACACCAAATACACATCATAAACATATTATCATTTTCAGTGACTCGTTGGGTTCGCTGCAATGTCTCCAAAATATGTATACATGCCACCCCATATGCACTGAAATAAAAGATAAAATAAACGACTTACAGACTACAGGAAAACATATAACACTCTCATGGCTGCCTGGACATAAAGACCTCGGACAAAATACGACAGCTGACAGGCATGCTAGACTTGTGACAGAAGAACAGACATACCAACATTTTGAACTATTTCACAAAGATGTTACTCGACATACTTGCAGAACCATACTCGACAAATGGCGACTTGATTGGCATACTGTGACTGACAATAAACTAAGGACTATTAAACCGACTATTACAGACTGGACATCATCGTACAGGAGCTCACGCCGAGAAGAAGTAGTCCTTGCGAGACTAAGAATCGGCCATACACGCATTACCCACGAGTACCTGATGACAAAAACGGACAAACCCAAATGCACGACTTGTAACACAGATCTTACTGTAAATCATATTCTAATAGACTGTCGGTTACGGCATAACTTGGACATTCCTCATGACCTGACAGACATACTTTCTGAAGGCAGCCATTATATTAACGCAATATTGACATATTTAAAAAACACTAACATGTACGACAAAATATAATACATAACCATAAGAATCCATTTCACCTTTTTTGCAATAATAATGAAATCTAATTCACTCTATTCATTAAATAAACACCTCATTCATTCTAATTTTATTTTTTATTATTTTTCTTTATACATATTTCTATTTAATTTTTGTTTCGTTTACTATTTATACCTTATACATATTTATCATTACTATACATCATTGTCTGTAGCAACTACTGTTTTGGAGTGACATCGTTAGGTTCAACACCTGCATCAGCTTAATACAGGGAATTAAATGCTCTTCGCTTTAGATGCGGAGCATCATCATAAATAAATAAATAAAATATATACTATTGTGGTTACTAAGTTATTTTCGTCGCTGGGATAGTATTTTTGGATGGAACGGCATTTTTCTCCAGCGGTGGTACTCCTTCTCACTTCTTCCTGGAATATTTCGATGGGTTCATCTCCATCTTCTTCAGCCAGGTACTTGATAGGGCGCCTTGATAAGGCGCCCAGATCGAGAAAAATGTCATTCCCTTGGCTACCACCCAGGAAGAAGATGGAGATGAACCCATCGAAATATTCCAGGAAGAAGTGAGAAGGAGTACCACCGCTGGAGAAAAATGCCGTTCCATCCAAATATATATATATATATATATATATATATATATATATATATATATATATATATATATATATATATATATATATATATATAAGTATAAAGAGATACTTTTTGATTGTATATAGATAAAGGTTTTTTTTTTTTATTTTTCATGGTCCAGCCGGGAATTTTCTGAACGGCCCCTGACATGAAAAAAATCCCTGCTACCGGTGGTACTCGAACCCATTAGGATTACACATTTTTTGACAAAAGGGAGCCAATCTATCAACCTATCTCTCAATAAAACTCCACTTCATTTGCAGAGATTTAATGCTTACTAAGTGTCGGAGTTTTCATGAATGTAGTGAATCTGTAGTACGTTAAGAGGGAAAAAATCGCGAGAAACCTGTTATTCATCAAAATAATAGAAGTGTGTTATTGGACGTCCAGTGAGTATCTTCTATCAATAGGTTTAGTGAATTAAATGACTGTTTTCTTAAAAGAAATGTTATCTATTTTATGATGGCATAATTATAATTTAATTATCTTGAACAGTTTTTGAGTAATCCTTACTTATTCAATAAAAAATATTACTAATTAAAAAAAAAAAAAACAAAAAAAAAACAAAGAAAAAAACAAAAAAAACAACAGAAAATTGGACATTGCTTTTCCCTTCGAAATCGGACCATACCTCAGATGAACTGTTGGAAATCATCTCCTAGAGTTTGGCTACTCAGAAATCTATATATATATATATATATATATATATATATATATATATATATATATATATATATATATATATATATATAAATCACCTGTCTGTCTGTTTTTCTGTTTGTTTGTTCCTTATACAAATCCACACCGTTTGACCGATTTGGACAAAACTTGTCAGACAGGTAGGTCTTGATACGGGAAATCTTCTAGGCTAAGTCAAAAAAATCTACCAGCTGTCTGTCTGTATGTTTGTGCCTTATACAAATCCGCACCGTTCGTCCGATTTTGAATAAACTCGATACCGTCTCCACACCGTTCGTCTTATTTTGACTAAACTCGGTACACATGTAGATCATAATCTGAGGAGTGTCGTAGACTAAGTCAAAAACGTCTTATAACTGTCTGTATGTATGTTTGTCCCTTATAAAAATCCACACCGTTCTTTCGATTTTGACTAAACTCGGTACACATGTAGATCTTAATCTGGGGAGTGTCTTAGGCTAAGTCAAAAACGTCTTATAACTGTCTGTCTGTATGTTTTTCCCTTATACAAATCCACACCGTTCGTTCGATTATGTTTGTCCCTTATAAAAATCCACACCGTTCGTCCGATATCGATTAAACTCGGTACATATGTAGATCTTAATATGGGGAGTGTCGTAGGCTAAGTCAAAAACGTCTACCGGCTGTCTGTCAGTAAGTTTGTACCTCATACACATCCACGCCGTTCGTCCGATTTTGATTAAACTCAGTACACATGCAGATCTTAATCTGGGGAGTGTCGTAGGCTAAGTCAAAAAGTCTTATAACTGTCTGTCTGTATGTTTTTCCCTTATGCAAATCCACACCGTTCGTTCGATTATGTTTGTCCCTCATAAAAATCCACACCGTTCGTCCGATATCGACTAAACTCGGTACACATGTAGATCTTAATATGGGGAATGTCGTAGGCTAAGTCAAAAACGTCTACCGGCTGTCTGTCAGTAAGTTTGTACCTCATACAAATCCACGCCGTTCGTCCGATTTTGATTAAACTCGGTACACAGGTAGATCCTAAACTGGAGAGTGCCGTAAGCTAGGTAAAAACCCTCTACCAGCTGTCTGTCTGTATGGTATTTGAATATAAAATCAAAACCGTCCTATATGTTTTGATCAAACTGGGCACACAGGTTGGTCTTGATCAGGGGATTGTCATAGGCCAAGTCAAAAACGTCTACCTATGTTTTTTTTTTTTTTTTTTTTTTTTTTTTTATAAAAAACTACTCCGTTAGACTGATTTTCACCAAACTTGGCATAAATGTATGTCATGATACGGGGGTGTTATAGGTTAGGTCAAAGTCGTTTAGGACTCAAAGTTGGGAGGTCACGGGTTCGAAACAGTTACAGGTTTGTGTTATTGGATTTTAATAATACTCTTTTGGTTTCTAATTTTTTGGGGGCTCCTCTATATGCAGAAAGTAGGTGTAGCTTGGCACGCCGGGTAACAGCTAGTTATTTATAAATATTAACTTTGATTCTATGATGCAATATAGCCTAGGTATTTATGTACGAGATAAATAAATTGGAAATCTGAATGAACCCCAAGACTTGGTCCTGACTATAAATTTCCTAAGCTTTATTCGTGCCTATTGAACCTTTCCTCTATTATAATTCCTTGGAGAAGGGATGCCATCCATAGGGAAATAGCTCCTGCATTCCTCAGCGATACCCCAATCCATTCCTATTGCCACCTAACGCAAACATGTCGAAATTAAATTTTTATTATTCTCTTCATCACGTATGAGCAATATATTCCTCGGATTATATTAGGATGATATTGCCAGAACACCAAGTATTGATTATTACAATGTTTATTATGATTCGTTGTTTTTTTGGAATTATACTGTTACTTATAGAACTTTAAATTGAAATATCGTAAAAGAATTTTCCTTATTGAAAGTCGAAAATAAATATTTGAATAAGGTATTTGATTTGATAACTAAAAATTGTTTCTATGTTAGACTAGCCGAATACCCGTGCTTCGTCACGTTAGATAAGTAGTTATTTTATTGCGTTAAATAATGTATCATTAAAATTAACGCTACTTCATAATTTTTTGCAGTTTATTATATCATGGTCCCCGTCATACTATATGAGGAAACAGATAATCTAAAGATAACCCGTTATCTATAGGTTTCCAGCAAGAGCGTATATAAGGCGGGGGGGGGAGGGGTCCGCAGCCCCCCGTCCGAAATTTTGATTTGATGGTAAAGTGTGACTTAAAACCCTTAAAAATAAATTAAATAAAATCATTTCATTTTAGTTGTAATAGCGTTTTATTTGCCTAAAACTATTCCAAGTTCTAAATTGTTAGTATTCCGTACCCCGGAAATGGTCCCAGCCCCCCCCACTACCAAAATTTTCCCAGCCCCTTCCCGAAATTATTTCGTATATATACCCATGGTTACCAGTAACAGCAGCGTAACCAATACATGTTAAATTTTGTTGTTATTAATAAATGTACGTTAAAATTTAAAAATTTATGTTTCTCACATGTCATTTGGAAGCACCCATTATATTTGCGAGCATTACCAAGAGGTGTCCTTATTGGGGATGTTGATGGGTGAGGAGGCTGTGCAAGGGTTCGTGATATTATTACCTCGGATGGACCATCACAAGGTATAGCGAAAACTCTCTAGCGAACTGAACCGCAATTAAAATGTGATTTTGTCCCTCATAGCGTAAACTCTATGAGGGACAGTTCATTTCTAGTAATTCAAGGTCTGTCATCATAGTTGAAATTAACCTCAATTAAAAATAATACTATGAAATAGATACAGTACGTTAACAGCTGTTCTTTTATCATCCTAGCACCGCATGCTGCCTAGGCTTGCCTGCTCTAACGAACTTAAACTTTAAACCCCTCTAAAAATACTTAAAAATTCGAATACCAGAAAATCCTTTCTTAGCAAGTGAGCGACATGCTAAGAAAGGACATGCTAATGAGAGAGTCCATGCGAAATTTCAAATTTTTCTGTCGAGCGGTTTGGGCTGGGGGATGATAGGTCAGTGAGTGAGGGAGTGAGTGAGTGGTATTTGACAAATATATAGTAGATAAAGAACGAGAGTGTTTGTTTTAATATTCTTTTTAAGGTAGATAAGCTACAGTAGTAGTTTAATTTTCTGTGGATCAACTACATTTAAGACGAATATTCGGAAAAAAAACTTCCTTGTAAATTATTGCTCTAGCGAGTCAGGCTCAAGCAGGAGAAATGTTAACCATTGCCTTAACTCATTACTGACTTACCTTAGGGACACTGGACTCAAAAGCCTTGTTTGATGTTCTTTTGCACATATGATTTAAACAATAAATATTTTCATCGATTCTATATATATATGTAGAGGTAGTTAGTTGGCCACTGCAGCAGATCTCTAGGCCAATGTCTTTTGAGTCGCCTCGGTGGAGAGAGTGGGTGGGTGTCCCTTGATAGGGAGAGGACTTCACGATTTTGATGAGTGGAAAGTTTAGGATGGAAACGTTGGAATCTGGATAATACAACATCATTAACGAGTGAGATATTGAGGTATTTATGGAGGTTGAGGTTGGAAACGTAGAAGGGAGCATCGACTATTGTTCTTAGGACCTTGGATTGGAATGTTTGAGTACGTCTGATGTTCGTTGTTTTCGCAGTTCCCCATAGTTCTGAACCGTATGTCCAAATGGGTTGCAGTAGTGATTTGTAAATGATCAGTTTGTTTTCAGTACTGAAATGTGATTTGCGGTTCAACAGTCTGTAGAGTTGTCCAAATCGTCTGTTAAGCTCTTGTCTTTTAAGTTTTAAGTGATGTTTCCAGGTAAGTCGGGAGTCCAAGTGTAGTCCGAGGTAGCGAACTGTATCAGAAGAGGGTAATGGGACGTTGTTGAAGTGTACTCGTTGACAGGAACTGCGCCGGACGTAGGTTGAAGGTGATGTGATGACATTTTTCCTCATTCACCTTGATTCTCCATTTTTTACACCACTCTTGAATTTTATTCAAGTGGGACTGAAGATTTTGCGACGCTGTGATAGGATTTGGGTGGGATGCGAGGATAGCTGTATCGTCTGTATAGGTTGCTAGTGTGAGGAAAAGCATGGGAAAGCTAGAGACCTGCATTGCTCTATGATTCCCACGATTCCCCAATCCTACCTGCCTATTTAGGCTGGGCTAAATCATAGCTCATTCTCAGTCTCACTCTCCACTCTCACTTATTCTCTCTACCAGACTCCACACCTCGAAACTCTCTACTCTTCTCTATCATCCCGTCCAGGCCAGTTGTCCTACCAATACACGCTACTACTTACAAGCTGCCTTTCATTCTCAGCCCCCGAATCTCCATCACATTTGATGGCAGCGGTAAAGAGGATCAACTCCATCCCATTTCAGCGGTAAGTACATATTTTCATTTTAATATTTGCTTAAATAAAATGGCTTACTAATATTTTTTTTTTTTATGTTCAAATCTTCTAACCCATTCTTCTGGACTAACGAAGACATAAATAAATATTTACCAACACACAATTTTAGCACACAAGGAAACACACTTCAATTGAAAAAGCGAATCTATAAACACATAAACTCACCAACAATGCCATTCGTAAACGAACAAGGACAAAAAATGTTAACACAGGAAGCCATTGCTGCTTTGCAAGACAAAATTAAAGAACTTTCTGCTCAATTAGAAGACAAAAAAAAAAAAACAAACATACAAACAACATCGCACATCCCACACTCCACACTACCGACACTAGCAGAAATTCCTGTATTTCAAGGATCAGGAACGTCGCTAGTTATAACCGAATTTTTTGAACAACTTGACAATCTAGGAAACATCGTAGGCTGGACTGACCAAGATAAATTAAAAATTTTAAATATTAGACTGGCGGGAGAAGCAAAAATTTACTGGGACTCATTAAACTCAGCAGACATACAACTGACTTACAAAGACGCAAAGGAATACTTAATCCAACGATTTTTCACTACACAACACCCCGCAGTACTACTCCAACTAATACTACAGTACACGATCAAACCCGGCGAATCAATCAGAACAATGGGTGATCGACTCAAAGGACTTAAAAACAGGCTACACACAATGATGGCTAGAGATCTCATCAATACCATGAACACGATACTCGACAAAATAACTACAGACAAATACATGGAAAACCTAAGTCACATATCACCTGACCTACACAAAGAAATGAAATATCGGTTACCAAAAAACCTGGACGAGGTAGAGAAGAGCATTATAGAGTACAGCGACATTGACACACCGAGCACAAAATCAATATTTCACATTAGCATAATACCAATAAAGCCAGACACAACACAAAAACAAAATGCTATTATCGAATCACACATAGAGAGACGAGCACATACTAAATCAAACTCACCTACGTACCGTAAAACAGGTACTGACCCACAAAGTAAAGAAAAATCACCATACAGGACAAAATCCCCACCATATCCATACAGATTTTGTCAATGGAACCACTGGCATTCAGAATTCTTTAAACGCAAACACAACCCAACACGTCGATTCTCACCTAGAAAATCAAGGCAAGAATCACGTTCACCTCCACGACGACATTCTCACACAAATAGGTCATACATGCGATACTACAGCCCTAACGCAAAATACAGCAGACACAAAACTCACACATCAACCGAGTGTCAACTATGCAAAGGTGAACATCTTGCACCTGACTGCCCACAATTGACTTACTTAATTGGTTCAAAAACACACTGAGCCCACGCCCTTACGAGGTGGAAAACTGACACAAACAGCACCACTAAAGGGCATACTAAGGAAAGACAAACTGCATCCTCAACGGACTCATAACAAAACTGTAACATGGAAAAACAATTGTCACTCACAGCAACAAATACCCTTTCACAGCACAATATGGTCATATTCACAGGAATATCACAACGACCTCACAATACAAGGGTATGTACACGACATAAAGTTCAATATTTTAATTGACACCGGCGCATCAGTATCACTCATAAACAATACCTTCATTCAAAATGAATCACAAGTATCCCCGTGCAACATACAATTAAAATCAATAACTGGAAATTCGCTACAAACATATGGACAAACGAAAACTAGCATATACTTCCAAAAACAAAAATATATAGACGTAACACTAATAGCAACACACATACCTTCAAATTTGGACATAGTATTAGGTATTGACATACTAAGCTTACACAAATCTTTGATAGATTTCAAAACCAACATGTTACACCTAGACAATTCCATCACGATACCACTACGAGTGACGACATAAATTCCAACAAGCCATCACAAACAATACCCATACAGCCAATGAAGCAGAAGCAGTAAAGCACTTACAATACTAACGAAAAAAAAGATCACTCATTCATATGGAACGATGAATGTGAGGACTCTTTTGAATCACTCAAAAATGCTACATATAAATCAAAACACGCAACTCCACCACCACCATTATGTACTCACCCAATAATACTTTGATCTCGTACAAAAACAGTCACGTCATGATAAAACTACAAAAAATTAGTCAAACAAACACAAATTGACAGAAAAAGAAGAATGACGTCATAAGATTAAGATAAAAAAAAACAAGCCACATAGTTAGTAACATTGCATTTATTTTTTTCCCCAATCAAATTAATTTCTTAATTTATAATTAAGAAAATGATTCTTTTAATTCTTTCTTCTCATATTTAAAAGAACCCTAGCATTCAAGTTTCAGGCATTGAATAAATCCCATGAATATAGGTCACTAAGCCAGCCACGAGCAACAAGAACATGATACTTCCGGGAAGAGCAGCCGCATCCTGCAAGATGAGCAAAGACCAATCTCAGCACCCAAGATATCATTACTGTTATCTTGCAATTCTACAGCCGGCTTCCCAATCCCTCTTCCCTGGGAATAAATCATTCAATCCAAGCATGATTTATTTAACAATTTGCATGAGTCATTTAAATCACTAACTAACACTTGTAAATATTACTAATCAAGGTATCAAAGTCAAAAAGGGACAAATATAGTGCACAAATAGAACGTTTATATAGAGCACAGTAAATAGAGCATTTATATTTATACAAACATGCGCATTCCAATTATTACTATTATAATGTACATTGAGTGTTTATATTTTCAACATATGTGTATTAAAGGTAATAATCCTACTTATTAATCACCTAAATGATTTAGTTATAGTAATTCTAATTTAAAATTTTACGAAAGGGTCACTCAAACCAATTCTTGTATTTTGATCTTAGAATTAAGCACCACATGTATAAAAAGTAACATTAAGCACATTTTTGTAATAGAATTAAGTTGCCAAATGCAGCAATATCATCACCTATCATAATCATTGTATAATTCAAATCACTTTAATCACCACAACTGACCTTGCAAAAATCCATCACATTTCCACCCAATAACCCATCCAATTCCTAAAAAGAGCTCAGCAGGCAGTCTCTTCAACAATTATCACTACACTGCTTGCACCAAATCTGGACAACACTTGGAGGCGGACAGACACCACTCATCACATGCTCTCCCCCTACCACCCCGCAGATTCTCCAAGACTTCGCAGCACCACAGCGAGAAGCACACACGCTCACATGCATATACCTCATCCTCTTTTCAACGCGTTCCGCTTTAAAGAGAAGGGGGGTATATGTGAGGAAAAGCATGGGAAAGGAAGGAACCCAAGACACCAGTCAGCAATATTGGCCATCAGCAGCTAGAGACCTGCATTGCTCTATGATTCCCATGATTCCCCAATCCTACCTGCCTATTTAGGATGGGCTAAACCCTAGCTCATTCTCAGTCTCACTCTCCACTCTCAGTCATTCTCTCTACCAGACTCCACACCTCGACAGTCTCAACTCTTCTCTATCATCCCGTCCAGGCCAGTTGTCCTACCAATACACGCTACTACTTACAAGCTGCCTTTCATTCTCAGCCCCCGAATCTCCATCACACTAGAAGGGTGTCGGGACTTTTTGGAACATCGGCTGCATACAGGGTGTAGAGCACAGGGCCCAGAACACTGCCCTGGGGAACTCCCGCTTCCACAGGATAATATTCTGAGTACTCTGATCCTTGTTGGACCCGAAAATGCCTATTGGATAAGTAGGATCGTAGGATAAGGTATAGGATGCTGGAAAGAAAGGTTTTGAGCATGTAGAGGAGACCCTCATGTCATACCTTATCGAAAGCTTGAGCAACGTTCAGGAACGCTGATGTACAATATTCTTTTTGCTCTAGGGATGAAGATATGCGATCTACAACGCGAAGACCCTGCTGTACTGTGGAGTGTTGGGAGCGGAAGCCTAACTGGTGCGTGGGCAGGATATTTTGGCTATGAAGGATCGGTTGGATTCGTTTGAGGAGTAATGTTTCGAATATTTTAGATAGGATGGGTAGTAGGCTTATAGGGCGATAGGATGATAGGTTGGTTTTCCAGGTTTAGGGAAGAGGATGATAATAGAGAATTTCCATAGGAGTGGGAAGTATGTGGTGCGGAAAATACCGTTGTATAGGTATGTGAGGAATGTCATAGCCTTAGTTGGGAGCTGGCGAATGATTTCAGATGTTATTAAATCAAAGCCGGGAGATTTGCGCCTGTTTAGTTTGGTGATGATATGCTTGACCTCGGAAGGATATATGGGTTTAGGAGGCAAGGAGTGTGGAATGGGAGATTCGAGAAATTCGATTATTTTTGAACAATATGTTGGATCATTGTGATCAAGATGAGGAGTAAAGGATTTCTGGAGGTGAGTTCCAAAGAGGCTGGTCTTTTATTCATCGGAAGAGGCCCAAGTGCCATCTTCGCGACGGAGAGGAGAAGAGACAGGATGATACTTCAAGATCTTTCTTGTTGTTTCCCAGAGGGAGTTGTCATGAGTGTTAAGGGTAGAGAGGAAAGTGTTAAAGGATTCGGAGCGATGGGAAGATAGCTGCTGTTTCACAAGCCTACTAAGTTATTGTAAGAACGGCGGTCTTCAGGATGACGAGTTCTTTGCCACAAGGATCGAGCTTTTCGCTTTTCCCCAATAAGTTGGAGTATGGCTTTAGGAAGAAAAGGGATTGTTGAGGGAACGGTTCTTTGATGAAAAGGAGTCGATGCTTTCTAAGCACATTGTTGGATTGAGGTAGTAAAGGAATTTACGACGTTATCTAGGTCTTTAGGAGATTTTAGAGGGATCTTCTGGTCAATTGTATCTTCGAGTAAAGACCTGAAAAGCTTCCAATCAATTGTTCCGTTGACAAGGGAGGGAGGTCTTGATTTGGGAAGGGGCCGAAGAGAGAGAGAAGTAGAGGTGTGTGATCAGAGGAGAGGTCATTTAGAGATGTGATTGAGGAGTGAACTGAGCCAAGTCCGTGGGATATGAAATAATCTATAAGATTGGGAATTTGATTCGGATCTGTTGGCCAGTAGGTCGGGGAATTAGGGGAGATTGTGGAGCAGGATTTCGAGGAAAGTACAGAGATTAGCGAACGACCGCAGGAGTTAGTTATTCTTGATCCCCACTGCAGGTGCTTCGCATTGTAGTCGCCACCGACGAGAAAAGAGGGACCTAAGGACTTAGAGAAATTCAGGAATGCAGATTCAGGTAGAGGTTTGTTTGGAGGACAGTAAAGAGCACAGAGAATAAAAGAAGTAGGATAAGAGGTTACTTTTACACCAAAAGCTTGGATAGATTCAGAGGACTCTAAAGGGAGAGGGTGATGAGAGATGGTGCTTCGGATAAAAATGGCAGTACCACCATAAGCTTTGCCATCAGTATGATCAGTTCGGTATTTCAGGTATCCAGTCACGTAAAAAGATTTTTTCTTAGTCAGTCGTGTTTCAGTTATGAGAGCTACGTCAATTTTCTTGAAATGTAGTAGTGTAGTCAGTTCATTAGTGTGTTCTCGAACACCATTAGCATTCCAGAGGAGAATGGACAGAGGGGAGTCAGGTAAGGACGTCATTTTGATAGGATTGGGACAAGTGTTGTAATTATTGTGTTCAACAGAGTTACTAGTGGAGTAATGATGGATCGGAATTCGGAAATGAAAGAATTTAGTATCGATGTGAGATCAGTGGAAGAGGGTGGTTGTGGTATGTGAGGGATGGGATTACGTGAAGTGTGGGATGGCACATCAGTAAGTGGATTTTTCAGAGGAGGTGGCGATGCATGATCGGTGGGTAGGGAAGAATGAGTGACGAGATTTTGGCGTGGATGTGTTGTTTCGTCTTCTTCGGGCCCTCCTGTTGCTCTCGCGAAGGATGTCTCTCTGTCTACATATCGTGAGGATATGGATGGAAGCGTTTCTCGTGGTGAAGGCTGGTCTTTAGGTTGTTTTCCTGTGTGTCCTCTTGATGGGTTCAGCTTCTTCTTCAGCTGTTTATATGTCTCACAACCCTTGTAGTTAGCTGAGTGGTTCTGATGGCACAGTGCGCACACAGCTGGGCAAGATCTGCTTTTATTGCAGTTTTCGCTCCTGTGTTCCGCATATGACGCATTTAGGAGCATATCTGCAAAAGTTTTTCGGATGTCCATACGATTGGCATGATTTGCACTGGATGAGATCTTTGCGGGGATAAGGTTTTTCTATTTTAACCCGAGTGCAAAAAAGTGTCTGAAGTTCGTAGATATTTCTACGTTTTTGCTTCGCTCGAGATCGACAAAGAAGAAAGGAAATAGAACTTTTTCTACTCCATCGGGTCCCCTCCGGCTTTGGACGACATTGATGACCTGTCTCGCGGTGAAACCATCGTTCAACAGCTCATCCTTGATAACATCTACGGGGGTAGAATGGTGAAGGCCGCGAATAACCACTCTGAGGGCTCGCTGAACTTTTAGCTGGTACGTGTGGTACTGTGCTTATAGCTCAAAAGGAGTCGGAATCGATCGCCAATATTTTTGTTTCTTCCAATCTGTTCACGCAAGTGAACGGTTTTCCGCCGAGAGTATTTTTTTAGCTCTGAGCAAAGAGCCTCAAAGTTTTTTAATTTTTTTATAAAAATTGGAGGAGGTCGAACAATCTTTGGAGCTGGTGGATCTTCTGGATCAACATCTTGTAAGATGGAGAATTTGTTGTGCGTGAAGAATGGTGATTTGTTATTTGATTTAACTTGTGGCTGAGGGGGAGTTTTATTAGGCGGCATCTCTGAGTCAGAAACTGTTTTCGTCGTTGAAATGTCTTCCGCCATTGTTTCTACGGAATTAGTACGGAGAGATGAGCGTGCTCGTCCCTTTTGTGAATTTTTAGAGGTAGTTAGTAACAGCTTTATTCAGTCCTCATATATTTTATATTCATATTACATAGGGTGCGGCATGCCGCACACTAGGTTATTTCAATTTTGTTGCATAAACGTTTCGGCTATATGCTATTTCCAATCTGTATAACTGTGCATTATTTTTTATTTATTATATCATAATCTTAAGATATTATTATATCATAATCTTAAGATATTGTTTTTATAGATCATGTGCTTGTCTAAGTTAATGTACCTTGTCTGAGTTAGGAGGAAAATTCCTTTTTGGATTGCATGGTTAATGTCATGTTTTGAGTCTACTTCTTTTATGGAGGACTGAATGTACAAGACTGATGGTTGGCGGGGAATGTGTTGATATTTCAACAGAAGCGGACTCAAAACATGGCATTAACCATGCAATTCAATAAAAAGATTTCCTCCTAAATCAGACAGAATTTCATTAACTTAGACAAGCAAATGATCGATAAATGCAATACCTGAAGATTATGATATAATAAATAAGAAATAATGCACAATTATACAGATAAAAAATTGCTTATAGCAGAAACGTTTCGGTAACAAAAATTTAAATAACGTAGAGGAGTGATTAATAAAGACTGAATACTTGCAATTATGCGCTTGATGTAGCGAGAACCGTCCTACACTTCTTAAATATCCAGCATATGTATGTACACGTATGTACATAATTATTTATTTCGGTTGGATATAAATCCTCCGATGTAAATTGAATCAACCAGAAAAGGAGGAAACCCATCCCGATAATAATCTCTATATATATAAGAGTTATAAAGAATTCTAGGTATTACAAAGGAGCGTCTCTAAATGAAATGAATAAATCATTTTAATGATCCGCTGACCCCATAAATCACAACTTGATGCTTAATAAACTCTTTCAGGATCAGTGCAAACTATCAAATGTTCTATTTGAAAACGCCCCACTTTTATTTAAATGTGAATGTCATTAATGGAGATACATTTTGGGCAGTGTTGGGCATTATTCGAATTGTTACTAATGTAAACTGCAAAGAATTTCTATCTGTGATATATATTTCTATCACAAGCTATAAGTGTCGACAATTCTATAGCATCAGGTGTAAACACTTATTATAAAGAGAAGAATTCAATGTCAGACATAAATAGCTTGGTTACTAGCGATATTGTTGACACTTCTATACTGATTTAAACACTGATTATGTACGACACAGGACACAAATGTATGTGTGTAAACGGGCCGTACATTTATCGCAAATTTTAACAAATCCAAAACTGTCGTATACTCTTCCATGACATAAATGTCAGGCTATTACGGTCAGTATCTAAAAATCATAGAGAATATCTATCCGTCATCTGAGGTATATTTCCTGCGAAAAGTGTCAGATGTAAACCCACCCTGATGTTATTCTGAACCCTTTGTTCTTATGGACATGTCTCGATGCTGGAGAAACTGGATACATTATATCCTTTTTGTCCCAAGAGTGTAGTAAATCTGAATGATGTTATATAATAGATTTTTATCCCTTTGTTGCATAGTGCAACTCAGGAGTAACAACTTTATCTCTCTAGAAATCTGTTGAGCGTTAGACTTACTATTTCATGTTACTCGGGACCTAAAACATGCATTCATGGAAGAAGCAGTAACCAATGCCTCCTGAATTTGTATTACTTTGCTAAATGCATAAATATGTCTAAACATTTTTTTAATGAAATTATTTCTTCAGAATAACTGTGATATTAGATGGCAACGGGTCACCGATGAAGTATGTATATTCTAATCGAAGTTCATTGCGGTATTCGGTCAAAATTTAGGGAACTTGCGTCTTCCAGAGTTGAAGGACGAGGAGGAGAAGGGGCTGTGTTAAATTTTCAAGTCCCTTCCTTCCCTCCTCCCAAATCCCCTCCCCCTCCCATCTCTCTAGAGCTGGTTAAATGATTCAACTGTAATTAGGAGAGAAACTAGGTCTCTACTTCTGGCCTCGGCTAATCTCTCTTCTCCCAAAACCTCAAATATTTACTTCACATGGATGTATATTGTAATATTTTGTGCTGTTGCGTAATGCGCAACGATTAAAACTCTCCCTTAAAAGTTTTCAACTGTATACAGCACATTATTCTAGCCCGAATGTCATGCTGCGCTGAAATCTGGGTCATGACTGTTGTATCTGAGATCCGATTAGGAATTTATGAGGGAAAGTACTCAGTGAAATATGTGGTCCTTTAGAAGCATTGATAGTTATCGGACTTCTATTTTACGAAGACGGGCCAAGTTGGATATGCACAAATAAGTGACGGGGTTTTGTTAGGTTCTTGAAAAGGTACTAGGTAAGAGCCTAAAACTTGGCCCAATACTATCCTAAATTTCATATGCAACATTTTTTTTTTTTGTAGGGTCATGGAACTTAGCCTCTTATTTTCAATGTGAATTTTATTGGAGGGATGTCAATACTTTTCGTAAATATATTTTGAGTTGGCGCCGCCAATATTTAGTTTGAGGGAAATGACGTGGGGACATGACAAGCTGTTTGTATTTTTGCGTGTATACGAAAGTCCTGGGGAAAGGCTCAAACATACCTTTTCTCTATTTTGAAGGTTAAAAAGAGAAAAATACTTAGATAAAATCTTAAAAAAATAATTCCAAAATTACTTTTATGGGAGGCAGTGCGAGTAAAAGAAACTACGGGTTTGTACTCCGGGACCTCAAACACATACGAATGACTTTTTTCTGCGTTTTTCAAAAGCATAAAAGGTCAAACAAACAAGGGATTCGGACTCAGGTACCACAAAAACATACGTATGTATCGTTTCAGATTTTCCTACCATTTTTTCTCTATTTGACCGTAAAATGACCTTCACTTTGGTGTGATGAAGGTTAACCAACTCGCTCATCGTAATCAGTGACCCACGAAAACCCATAATGACAATATCGCTCCGAGTGTTGTTTTTTTTTTTTTTTTTTACATCAAATGTTGACCTGTGTTATCGTTGACGCTCCAATAACTTTCCAATTTCATAACCAGCGTCTTTAATATGTTTTTTCCATGTTTCTTTCAGTGAAGTGATAACGTCATACGCCTACTTACAACATTTGTAAGCGTATTTTACTTTGACAGAGAAAATCGATTCTATATAATAGTAATACAGATAGTATGTGACGAGAAACTATATATATATATATATATATATATATAAAAACTGTGTCTAAATATACAAATATATATATATATATATATATATATATATATATATATATCCCTCTGTAATGAGATTACTGCGGAGGGATATGTTGTATCTTTTGTATTATGACCACTGGAATTCAACTATGGTCGTCTCTTCTTCCGATAATTGTGATATCGAAACTTAAAGAAAGCTATTTTTTAACCTTCTTTAAAAATAGTTTTGTTGAGTGCTGACGATAGGATGAATTGTTCTGACTGTTATCTCTTAAGGCTGATGAGTTAAACTAATTTAAATACATTTAGAAACTGTTGAATGAATGTTCGGATTGCCATCTTGGTAATTAAACAATAGATCAGTACGACGTTAAATACGACTTCTACATCCAGCATTTTTTGTTAACTTTTGCCTCCATGGTAAGGCAATTACTCTCTGACTGCTCACAACACATATAAGTCTACATGTGTGATTATATACTCATAATCGCAGGGCTGCGGAACAATGTTACTGCTCAAAATCATTCAAATTTGATTAAAATCCTACATTTTATAGAAGAAGTGCTGTTTTATTTATTTTATGATCCGGGGTAAGATAAAATACATACCATTAATATTACAACCCCAACTCATTTCGATCGAGCCTTCACAAGTGTTAGAATTGCGTTTCCCAAAAGTGCTAATCTTAAATTTGCTTCTGTGCGATATATATAAATAATTGCAGAAATTTCCTAACAGAAGAATGCTTAATTTTCAATATAATTATTTACCAAAACTTTACCTCTGCGTGGAATACTATTTGTAAACATTGAAAAGGCGAGAGAAATAGAAGGAATGTTATTTTACCACCAGAGGATGGCGGTTTGATCGTTGAGGGTTTGTGGCCCATAAATTTTCCCTCACTAATTACTGCAGGAACTTGAAGGAATACTTTACACCGCTCGGATCGGGGTGTTCCATTTATAAACCTTTCTTGCTCACCTTTCGCTTCCTTATTTATACCACTTTCGCAAAATATTAGGGGAGGCTAAATATATTCTAACGAATAGAAAGTTATTCAAGTTGGTCTTTTGTGGAAAAAAATGTTCGTCACGCAGGAACTACAGAGCTACGCAGAAAACCACGCTGGTAATGAGAATAAACAAACCAAAACCAATAGATTAATTAATAATTATAAAATATTTATTGAATAAATTTATTTTCTACAACTGAATTGGCATTTATATGAATTAATTGTAGTAAATATATACTGAAACTTATTAGTTCAGAAAACTATGTTGCAAGTTTTCTGAGAAAATAAATTGCCATGGAGTGTGTTTACAATGTATTACTCCTCTTCTATTTTTTAAATAATTTCTTTATTGGTTATTATTGTAACTATGATACATGCCTTATTATTAATCCTTCAATAATGAAGGAAAACTTAAAACTACATGGTCTTTTATAGTATAAATTTGGGCTACCTTTCTATAGTTTACTTACATCACAAGCTCCTCTCAAAACTTGCCATCTGAACTTTTCTTCTTTTCAATACTTGCTGCAAAAAGCTTAAATTAGAGCTAATTTAAAAGTAGATGTGGTGAATATTCATTAATACTAAGGGACTATAAATCAATGGTAATACATGAAGAAAGGCTTACATCCACTCAACGAGCTCAAGATTGGGAAGGAGTAGAAAATAGAAAGGAGAAGGAGAAAATGAGAAAGTGACAGAAAGGAAGAACACTTGTGTCGGAGAAAGAGATGGGTATGAATGAAAAAAGAGGAAATATTTAAAGAGTT